>PVJA010057976.1:0-10251 GCA_004027025.1 Myocastor coypus
AAAAACAATATCAGCAGTTCAATGAAAATTCAAGCACAAGCTGGGCGTGGTGGCGCACGCCTGTAATCCCAGCACTCGGGAGGCTGAGGCAGGAGGATCGGTGTGAGTTCGAGACCAGCCTGGGCTACAAAAGTGAGTTCAAGGCCAGCCAGAACTGCATACTGAGACCCTGTCTCAAAAAGACAAAAAAAAAAAAAAAGAAAAAAAGAAAATTCAAGCACAAATTATCAGAATTTTTGGGGCCGCAATGAAAATAGCTCTTAAAGGGAAATTCATAGCTGTGAATGCACAGATTAGGAAAACAGAAAAGGGAAAATGTAAATAGGCTAATGCTGCACCTCAATCACCCACAAAAAGAAGAGCAAACCAAAACCAAAGACAGGAGGAAGTTATAAAGATTAGAGAAGAGATTAATTCAATTTGAAATGAAGAAAAATTATAAAGAATTAATGAATCAAAAGGCAAGTTCTTTGAAAAATTAAACAAAATTGATAAGCCCCTAGCTAGCTTCATCAAAAAGAAGAAATAATAACCCAAATACAAGCAATAAGGAAAACATCATTAAGACCTACTTTCGTAATCTTTACTCTCACAGAATTGAAGACACAGATGAAATGGACAGATGCAAAAAAAGATACAATTTAACAAAACTGAATCAAGAAGACATAAGAACTCTTAATAACCCAATAATAACCAAGGAAATACAAATGTAATAAAAATACCATCGATAAAGGAAGGGTCAGCTCCTGATGGATTCACAACTGAATTCTACAAGAAATTTATAGAAGATATAATTCCAGTACTCCTTAAACTCCTTAATGAAATTGGAAGGGAAACAATCTGACTAAAACCATTGCTGGAGGCAAGTATTACACTGATACCAAAACCAGAGAAAGATGCAACAAAAAAGAGAACTATAGGCCAATTTCTCTCTTGAACATAGGTGCAAAAATCCTCAGTAAAATACTCACAATAGAGTACATCAAATTAGCCAGAAGATTATACACCATGACCAAGTAGGATTCAACCCAGGGATGCAAGGATGGTTCAACATATGCAAATATAGATATATTGACACCTGTATAAATAGAGCCAAATCCAAAAATCATATGATCATTTCAAGTGATGCAGAAAAGGCATTTAATAAAATCCAACACTCGTTCATGCTCAAATTCTTTCAACAAACTGGAAAAGATGGCATCTACCTGATAAAAGCCATTTATGACAATTCAATGGCTAACATAATTCTAAATGGGGAAAAACTGGTCTTTTTTCTCAGATCTGGTACAAGCAAGGATGTCCTCTCTTGCCACTTCTATTTGATATAGGGTTTTTTTTTTTTTTTTTTTTTGGACCAAAGTTTGAACTCATGACCTTGCACTTTCCAGGCAGGCACTTGTGCTATGGAGTTATCTCCCTGGGCCCTATAGTTCTTGAATCATTAGCTAGAGGCATTAGACAAAAGAGATAAATAAAATGAGTAAGCATAGATAGAGAAGTTAAACTATCATTATTTGCAGGTGACATGACAGTCTATTTGGAAGATCGAAAAAAAACTCCACCAAGAAGCTACCAGAATTAACACACATATCCAGTAGCATAGCAGGATACAGAGTCAATGCCCAAGAGTCAGTAACATTCCTCTACACAGATAATAAACACACACAGAGGGAAATGGGAGAAACAATACTTTTATAATAACAATGAGGAAAATGAAATACTTGGGAGTTAATCTAACTATGGAAATAAACGAGCAATTCAATGAAAATTATAATGCTCTGAAAAAAGAGATCATAAAGGATTTCAGAAAGTCGAAAGATATTGCCTGCTCCTGGATAGGAAGCATCAACTTTGTGAATGGACATACTACCAAAGTTTTTATACAGATTAAATGCAATCCTTATCAAAATACCACCAATATATCTTACAGAACAAGAGAAATCATTCCTAAAATGTATTCTGAATCAGAGAAGACCTAGAATATCAAATGCAATCCCTGCAATAAAGACAAGCAGGAGGCATTACAATTCCTGACTTGCAATTATATTAAAAAGCTACTGTGATAAAATCAGCATAGTATTGACAAAAAATAGGCCAGAGGTTGAAGGGAAGAGAACAGAAGATGCAGAAGCAACTACAATCACACTCATCCACATTATCTTCATCAAAGGGGCCAAACATGCTTACTAGAAGAAATATAGCTTCTTTAACCAATGGTGCTGGAAATACTGGCTCTCTGCATGCTGAAAACTAAAACTTGACTTGGTCTATAACCATGTACCAAACGAAAGTCAAAATGGATTAAAGATCTAAATATTCAAACAGAAACACCAAATCTCCTGAAAGAGAAATTAGGAGAAAATCTAAAAGACATAGGGGTAGGCAAACAGTTCATGGACAAAAATTAAAATGCATGGGTAGTACTTGAAAAAATTAACAACTGAGATATCCTGTTATTGAGAAGTTTTTGTACATCAAAAGAAATTGACAACAGAGTGAAAAGACAGCCCACAAATTTGGAAAAAATCTTAGCTTATGAGCAATAAGACAAAGGTCTTCTATCTAGAATTTATGAAGAACTGAAGAATATTAGGGCTCCCAAATTTAAACACTCAATCCAGAAGTGGGCATCCAAAATGAACACAAACTTCTTAGTGGAAGAAATTCTAGAACCTAATAAATACATGAAGAAATGATCCCTATCAATAGACATTAAATTAAAACAACACTAAGATACCATGTCCCCAGAAAGAATGGCTATCATAAAGCATTAGAGTAACAACAAATGTTGGAAGAGCTGAGTGGAAGAAGGACACCTGCTTCACTGCTGGTAGGAAGGTAGACTGGTGTGACCAAGATGGAAATCATTGTGGAGATTCCTTAAAAAACTAGGACTGGAAATCCCATTCAATCTACCTAGCTAATTCATACATGAGAAAATGCTCCGTATCACTAGCCATTTGTGGATTGTGAATTAAAACAAGACAGACACCATCTCATTCCAGGAAGAATGGCAATCATAAAGAAATCATAAAGAAATCAATCAACACCAAATGTACCCTTTTCCACTGCTGCTGAGAATTCAGACTGGTGCAACCATTATGGAAATCAGTATGGAGATTCCTTACATAACTACAACCAGAAATCCCATTCAATTCAGCTATCCTACTCAGAATTTTCCCAAAAGAGTGGAAAACACCATATCATAATGATATATGTGCACCTATGTTTATAGCAGCACAATTTGTGGTAGCCAAATCTTGGAAACAACCATCACCTGAGGAATGGGTGAAAAAGTTGTGATGTTTTTGTACAATGGAGTACAAAGTTTAAAGCTATAAAGAGTAATAAACTGGAAGCCTTCATATATAAGTGGATGATTCTTGAAGATACGCTCCTAAGCAAAATGACCTAGACCTACATATGTAAATACTGTATAGTTTCCCTAGTGTTAAGAACTAAAAAGAAGAAATAAAAATGCAAAGATATAACATAGTTAAATGGAAAGAGAGAATTTAAGGATTAAACAATGAAAAGAGAAAAGTTAGGAAATATGAAAGGGGGAAAACCATACATTTATATAGACAAGATGGATAAGAGAATAGTTGAAGGGGCCCAGCAGGATGGCTCAGTGGTCTAAAGCGCCTGCTTAGGAAAGCCTGGGCAGCTTCAGGGACCGCGGTTCAATCCCAGGCACCACATGCTGCGCCAGCCCTGCCCTCAAGGTAGGCTGAGCCAGCCATAAAAATAAACAAAGAAACAAAAGTTCTGAAACAAGAAAAAATAAAATAAAATAATTCTTAAAAAAAGAGAGAATAGTTGAAAAAAAATGTCCATCAGGTTTGAAACTAGCAGTTAATTGGTAGAATTCTCACCTTGACTAGCTATATCTGCTGATATCTGTGAACTAAGCAACTACACTGAAGATATCAATATGTAATTCTAAAACTATTCTTGGAACACCTATCATTCTGGTTTTCTAAATGCATACTGCTTCTAATGTCATATCAATTATTGCTATACTCACTCTCAACTAAGTATTTATTTTAAAATGTAATAAAATAAAAGCCAAGAAAGAAAATGTCATAGGACAATTTTGTATATTGCTAGATTCCTAAATTTCTGTGTACAAATGTGTAATTTTCTTTCTCATTCTATAGGGATTTAAGTTTAGAATATCAATGATCACTGAAAAATACATGTTTCGTGTTATGTCTAAAGTATTTGATATTCAGAAAGATAGTGATATTATCCTGAATTGTTGATGTTATAAGATAATAATATTATTAAAGTTCTCTGCTGGATGATTAACAACTTAAATTTGCAGGCCAAAAAATTAGAAGAAAGATGGGCTACAAGGATAGCTTATATTTTGACCCAAGCCCTTCAAGGTCATTGAGGACTCAGGATATAGGAGAACCCATAAGGTATCATCCTGTAACTCAGTGGTGTCCCAAATTTTCTGATCGAGGAGATTATGGGGCCAGAGACAAAAGTGATTGATGATGTATAGTGTGCCCAACGAGAGTCACCTAGAGAGAAAATGTTCTATCAATCAGTTTCACAGAAAACAAACTGGTCAGACAATGGCCGTGACTCATTCAGATGGCTGACAGTAACAAAAGATCTACAAAAAGCTGTATATGGTTTCATACTAAATTTTGAGGGGATCTGACTGATCTTGTGAGATACAAAAGTTACATTTTTTGTTATATAGGTCTTGCTTTATCTTGGTCTTAACCATTCATCAGGAAAGTGTAACCATGAGTTATAAAAAGTAAAGCTATATTAATATGCTGAGCTGTAAAAGGCTCAAGTCAACAACTTCTGACATGACAAGTTCTGCTAATGACCCACTACTATTTTTGGCTATTGGACTATAGTGTGTAATTTTGACAAATTTTATGCACCTACAATATTTGAATAGCATGGAACACCCATCTCTGACAAAACAAACAAGAGGGATATAAATGACCATTCTGTAGTGAAAAAATAGTTAGGATAGCTATACAGCTACTTTCTCTTTGTTCAAAGAGAAGAAAGATTTGTACTAGTAGTGTCTAGACAAGATATCATGTCTGCATCTTGTACTCTGAATAACTCCTATGAAGACAACAGTATGCAATGTATTAATTATTACAACTGTTCTACTAACCTGTTTTGAAACTGTCTTATTGCTATTTCTTTCTCATTAAAAGTGGTAAAATGAAAAATTTTCTCCAACTGAACTTCTGTGTAGAACACAGAAATTGAAAAAAATTAAAAAATTAACCCCTACATATTTAAAGACCCAATCCAAAAATGGGCATCTGAGATGAATATATACTTCTTCAATATAGAAACACAAATGGCATCTGAATATATGAAAAAATATTCAACATCATGGTTATTTGAGAAATGCAAATTGAAACCACACTGAGATTCCATCTCACCCCAAAAAGAATGGCTCACATCAAGAAGTCAACTAATAACACATGGTGGATAGGCTGTGAGGAAAATGGAACCATTCTCCATTGTTTGAATGAGTACAGATTTGTGCAGCTGCTGTGGAAATAAGAGTGGAATTTCCTAAAAACTAGAATTAGAGGTCCCATTCAATCCAGCTAACCTCCTGCTACATTTCTTCCCAGAAGAATTAAAAGCATCATACCACAGTGCTATATGTGTATCCATATTTGTAGCAGCACAATTTGTAATAGTTAAATCTGGGAAACAACCCAAATGACCGTCAGTTGAGAAATGAGTAAAAAAAGATACAGCCTTTTCATACAACAGAATATTATTCAGCTATAAAAAATCAATTAGAGACTTTTATAGGTAAATGTATGTGACTAGAGACCATCTTCATAAGTGAAATAAATAAAATTCACATTTGTAAGCATTGATTATTCTCTTACTATTTTATTATGAAATGTTATTTTACAATTTTTCCATAAAATAAATATAATTAAAAATTTCCTATGCAGTGATTCAGCCAAAAAGGCATTTATTTGGACTGCAATAATTTCCCTGCCCCAAATTTACATCACATGAGTTAATATTTTCCATAGTTGTAGTATGGACAACATACATGTAAGACACACACACAAATATCCATTGTAAGTTTGGGAATGGTCTACAAGGTGTTCAGTGCCTCACAACTGCATTGGAATCTGTAGTGATGCACCTGTTTACAGCTTCCCAAGAGCTGGGAATACAGGTTGGTGCCACCATGCCAACGCATGTCTCAGCACACCCTCTGGGCGCATCTGACACAGCACGTAAGTTTTAACTAAAACAAAAAAAAACTGATTTTGAAAAATAAAAATGTATAATCATTTCAATGTCGCATTAATTTAATTGTAATATTTCAGCATGATACCTATGTCTAGTCAAACAACAATTTATAGAGAAAAGACAACTCACAGATTTAAGTTTTGGGGTATTCCAGGTAGTATCTGTTGGATTTAATATATAATTTGAACTTTTTTTTTATAATACTGGGGATTGATTCCAGGGCCTTTGCGGAACTACATCTCTAGTTATTATGAGATATGGTCTTGTTCAACCTGAGTTGAAAACTTGAACCCACCTGCCTCAGCCTCCCAGAGTGCTGAGATTACAGGCATGTACCACAATGATTGGCTAAGAAATATGTTTTTTGTTTGTTTGTTATTTGTAACTGAACTCAAGATATTGTACTGAGCTACACACCCAGTCTTTTGGTTTAAGTAAATCAATTTCTTTCTTTCTTTCTTTCTTTCTTTCTTTCTTTCTTTCTTTCTTTCTTTCTTTCTTTCTTTCTTTCTTTCTCTTATTTATTCATTCATTCATTCAGGCAAGTGAAGCCTGGATTTTCACACTGTATCACCATTCCTGTTTCTACTTTATTTTGAGACACAGATTGTCTACTCAAATTTGAGATCTCCCTGCCTCAGCTTCCTTTAGTGCGTGGATTACAGGTGTGTGCCACTGTGATTTTCCATAGACTTGTGTAAATTTTGATAAACAAATAAGCGACATGAAGGAAGCAAAGCTGTAGACATATTTAGTGTCATCATTCAGGAAAGTTTGAAACAATAATGATACTGAAGCTCCACCCTAGATAACTTAAAGTTCATAAATGAAGGCTAGAATGTTGTACAGTGGTAGATCACTTACCTAGCATGTACAAGGCCCCAAGTTTGGTTCTGCACACCATATAATCAGGCAATCATATAGAAAGAATGAATAAGCTGCCCACAGATAATTCCATACTACCACCAATCACTGTGCTACACATCTCCAGCCAGTTGTATTGCTTGCAGGATGCACGTAGAAGGATCTTTTATGCTTGACAGGTACGCAGAAGGGAAGGACACTAAGCAGCACAGAAGAAATTCTGGGAACACTAATAAAAAGAAAGAGAAGAAAGGTCATGTGTAATAAAACCAGTTGAACTTTAAGTTCAAATTTTACTCAAATTGTTTAGTTTATATGTAATCCATATGGTTTATTTCAGTGATATGGAGCAGTTTGTAAATATGTCATTTGCTAAGGGCTTTTTAGGGGAAACCAGTTAAGCAATTCAGAGTGACCTCAGCAATGTATATAAGCAACTCCCTGCTTGAGGGACTCTTGTGGAAGGATGGAATGCATCGTGAGTTCCAATAGGGAAGGATGAGAAAAGCACATACAAAAAATCTGTTCAGGCAAAATACCCATAAAAGTTTGTATGACTGAAGTAAATTTAGTACATGGGATATTTTGTCTTTTTCTCATGAAACACCTCTCCCTAGAGGTGTTAGTCTTTCAAAAGACTAGTCTTTCCCCTACCTCTTGCCTCTACCTCATGGTATTCCTTCAGACTGAAAGAGGGATGAAATAAAAAGGCAAGTTGTAGATTCCTGAAGTAGAAGATGGAGAAATTTTGATGCTGAAAGGGAATGTGAGCTAATCTGCCAGAAAATACTTTCCTTTGCACAATATGGAAAGGAAAAGGAATTTTAAGGATATGAGAAAGGAAACAATGTTGTATAGTTCTATCAAATGACTTGTTTCACAAGTTGCCCTAGTCGTATGAAGTGGTATGTTCCTATAGTCCCAGCAGAGGCAGGAGGATCACTTAAACCCAGGAATTTGAGACTCACCGAGCAACATATCAAGACATTTCTCAAAAAGTAAACAAAAAATAAAACAAAAAGCTCCCAAAGTTTGCATAAAGTATCAGCCTTGAAAAGAAAATATTTATTTAACATTCTCTTAAGTCATATATTTCATGAAAATGGGGTCACAAATTGTACTTTTCAATCTTACGAACTTGAGTTTAGAATTCCCAAGTGACTCTTTAAAAAGCACATCACTCCTACTTGTCCTTTGACACTGAGCACAGAACACTCTCTCCTGGACTAACTTCCCAAATGGAGAGATGCTACTAAGGTAGCATGGAGAAGTAGAAAATACTGTAATTTAAGATTCAGTTGTATTTGGCCTCAAATCTTGACTGTGTGCTGGTAATCTATGTGATCTTGGACATGGTTCATTGTCTTCATGATGCACCCACTTGTTGGATTATTTGAAGATTGGACAACATGGTATACATCATGTGATAAGCACATACCAGGGGTTGAGCAGTATATTTCTTCCTTGTTATCCTCAATAAAGAAAATAAATAGGGGGAGATGGAATCCAAGTTTAAGGAAGACCTAAAATACATTATGGAATTAAGAAACCACTAATATACACAATTCACTGAAAAGACAACTTGATTTTGTAAAGGTGGAATTTTCCCAGAAGTCTATAACTAGTATCAACATTTTCTTGCATTTGCAAAATCGGAGTGAGCATCGCTTTTCCTTACTTGAGTAAAAGAGGAGGGTTTACTAGCTGAAAATGGTAGATAGAAGGCCAAAATACTAATTACATTAATTTTTATGGAGCATAACTCAATATTTCTATATAAATAAAGATATTTAATTGATGCTCTCAACATTAAAAGTTACTTTTTACACTAGATCAGTCTCAATTACAAAACAGGTTTCATCAACATGGAAGATAATAATTAACTAAAGGTATTATTTTTTAATGATATCTAGCATTTGAAGCTACAAAGTTTAGATTTTCCCTGGGAAACTAGAAATCACCTAGCAGGCCTAGATCCTCTGTGGATCATATTACATTGCAGTTGACTAGCAAACCTTCTCCTACCTTGGTATATCTCTGCCTTTTTGGACTGATTCAGAGTCCCTGGGTAGCCTGGAGATAGGGTATCTACACAGGCATTCTAATTGTCAAAGCCTGCTCTTCAGAGATAATAGTTAAACTTCTAAGAAATTTACAAGGAAGCTGTCAAACACACACGTCATTCAAAACTAAATAGAGAAACTATAATGAAATGAAAGTAACAAATATTCATTATTTTGCAATTAACTACATTGACTATTGCTAATGATTTTGAAGTTATTTATATATTTTTTCTCTACATAGTGGAAATCCTATGTAACAGTGTACTGTACTACGGAGCCTCTCATCTCAACTGTGCTTTCAGTCATGTCATATAGAGCTTGGAATTGGCCATGGTGACACTCTTTATAAGGAGTAAAATGGCAAACCCTACAAATTCAGATATTTTTCCTGCACTCAGAGAACTTGTTGTTAAATGATTACCAGTTTTACTTCTTTCCTGGCAACCACCTTTCAACCACTGGGTACAGTCTTGTTGGTATTCTACCCAAGAAAGTTCTACAGAATTTATTTCAAGTGGAACACTAAAACTTTCTCCATAGCACTGTGTCCCAAATGGCATTTGTTTGCAGATGTTTGTACTGTTGCTCCTATTATTCAGTGTACTCTTCAAATTCTGTCTCCTTCCTTCCTCAATCTTCTTTAGTTTCTTTCTTCTCTCTTTATACAATTATCTCTTCTTATTGAGGATATATAATGGATTTACTTCTGTTTAAGACCTTAGGGCCTTCTGTGAAAGCCTGAGAGAATGTTTTTCTCTGGGTGACTCTCCTTAGACGCACTGCAGTTCATTCATCCCTTTCCTCTGAGGTCCCATAATCTCCTTGACCAGGAAATTTGGGACACCTCTGAGTTATAGGATATTACAGCACAGGTTCTCTTATATCCTGGGTCTTTATTGACCTTGAAGGGCTAGGGCCAGCAAAATAGCCAAGCAATGGCCGTGACTCGTCCTGAAGGCTGACACTAACAACAGTTCTACAAAGTATATTCTATGGTCTCAAATTTAATCCTGAGGGGATTTGACCCTGGAAGATACAAAAAAAAATA
>PVJA010057977.1:0-10244 GCA_004027025.1 Myocastor coypus
TTCTACAAGAAATTTAGAGAAGACATAACCCCAATACTCCTCAAACTCTTCAATGAGATTGAAAAAGAAGCAATCCTTCCAAAATCATTCCTAGAGGCAAGTATCACACTGATACCAAAACCAGAAAGAGATGTAACTAAAAAAGAAAACTACAGGCCAATCTCTCTCATGAACATTGACGCAAAACTTCTCAATAAAAGACAAATTCGGGGCTGGGGAGATAGCTCCAAGGCACAAGTGCCTGCTGGGCAAGTGCAAGGTTGTGAGTTTGAACCCCGGTCCTAAAAAAAAAAAAAAAAAAAAAAAGACAAATTCTTTAACAATAACTCCCTCAAATCTGGTGCTTTCACTGTTTTGTGTATAGCCTCCCTTAAAGGTGAGATACAATCTACATATGACTCCTTATTAGATTGGAAAACCTTAACAAACAATCTTTGAGCATCCCCAGGTCTTTCCACCTTTTCCCATGCTCTCAAGCAACAAATACGAGTTTGCGCAATAGCCACATCATCATATTGCAATTGGGCTTGGGTACCAACCCAGGCCCCAGACCCAGTGAGTTGATCTCATGAAACATTAACTGGGGAGTTTTGTCCCCTGTTAACCCTGTCTTGAATATATGCTTCATTTTTCCACCAAGCTCTAAACTGCAAATATTGGCTTGGCTCTAAAACTGTAAGACACAAAACTTCCCAACCATGAGGAATTAATCTATGTTCATTTGCTAATCCTTGTATTAATGAAATCACATAGGTTGAATGCATACCATAGACCATAACAGCCTGTTTTAAATCCTTAATAACCTTGAATGCCAGAGGTTGGTGTTCCTACTGTACATAGCCCTGGGGAAATTGAGCGTTTGGTGGGTGCTGTTGAGCCACCGCAGGAAAAATACCCCAAGGGGCAGAATAAGCTTCAGGAGCCCCCTGTTGTCTCCCTTGCATGAGAGCCTGAGATATCACGCTTTTATAAACTTTTATGGGGGCTTCCTTTTTTTCCTCATGTGGAGAAGTAGAAGGGTTAAAAGATGGCCGCAGAGGCTGAATTTTTGTAAACTGAGATGGAGGAACTACAGGGGCAGAGACCTCCATTTTTTCAATCAACTTTGAAATCAATTGTGATAATTGCTTTACCTTAGCTCGCAGCTCACATAACTCATTCTTAGTCTCCTTTTGTTTTACATCCTCCAAATCCTCAGATTCTGAGGTGGTTTGGAATGTCATAAATCTCCTTTTAGTGTGTTAGATTTACCCCCACCACAAAGCATTGAGAAATTTAAGGAACTGATGCTCTTGGCATGCCGGGGAGCACCTTCACGTAGGGGGTCTTGAGGTGGTGCAACTTTATCATAATTATGTATCACAGAGGCCACCTTGCTCTGTTTTTGTCCTTTTTGTTATGCTAGCATCTATATTTGAGAGGGAGGGAAGCAGAGGTCTTAAAAATGTCTCATGTACAGATTTACATTTGTGCGGAAGCTGCTCTTCAGGTTTAGCAGATTCAGCATTTGAAGCTGACCTGTTTAAATATTTCTTAGACTCTACTGAGTCTGATTGCAGTGGTTCCAAAGCTAAGGAAATTTAACTACAAAGAGACCATACATGAAGAGGAATTGGCTCCTCATTTTGGTAAGTGCAACGCAATGCTCTCATAACTTGTTTCCAAACTTTTAAGTTTAAAGTAGCCTTTTCCTTAGGCTGAAACCAATAGCAATGCCTTTTTATAAGGCAAAATAATTCCTTGAAACTCTTAGGTTTCACTTTTGCCCCCACTCCTTTGAGTAATGTCTGAATAAGCCGGACATACTCATTTTTTACTGAAGCGGAATTTCCCATTACTCTGAGCTATTGCCGGTGGTCTTGTCTACTCTGAGCGTACTTTTCCCACGCGGTCAGGCCTCTCTTAATTCACCCTTTGTCATCTTCCATACCCCGAGTCGCATGCCACTTGTTCTATGACTTTTGGTCCAGTGCCGAAAGAAACGACAAGAAGACCCGATGAATGTAGCTTCAGAGGACTCGCTGAGATTTCTCTTCCTCAGTGAATCCAGAGCCTCAGAAGGTTCTTCTTTTTTTTTTTTTTTAATTAATTAATTTATTTATTTAGAGTGGGACCGGGATTTGAACTCACGGCCTTGTACTTGCCAGGCAGGCACTTGTGTCACAGACCTTTCTCCCCAGGCCCTCTTCTTTTTATTTAGCATTAAAAAAAAGAAATGGCTAAGGAGTATACATCACTGCTTTAATAAACACAGCATATTCCAGACATGTAGCTCACACAAATGCTTCCAGACAATACTTTAAGCAGGGCAGGAGGCAACCATTGGTGTCAAGTAAACAAAGAACAGGGCACCCATGGGAAGAGCCGCCATCCGCAACCTTGAGCCCCAGCTTTCCGGGAATCTCAGGCAACAGAAGGCAGCCCTCCCTGGGCCCTGTCTATAGTTCAAGGACAGGGCACCCGCAGGAGGAGCTGCCACCTGAAGCTTCAGGCCTCAGCTTTCCGAGGCTCCCGAGCAATAGAAGGCAGGTCTCCTTGGGCCCTGTCTATAACTCACCACTTCTAGGGACACCAACTGGTCTTCAATCTTATCTCTGTATCACTACAATACCTCCCTCTTCCCTTCTTGACCACATACTGAGACACTTGGAGTCCCACTCGTGCCACACTTGCCATCTTATGTTAATGTGTCTCAGAGGTCCCACAGTGTTTCCCTACATCCTCAGTACCCAATAATCCCCAAGCATCAGAGGTGACTGAAGCCCATCATTCACCGTCTCCTCACCAATGGCTTTCTCAGAACTGCCCACTTGCAATATAATATCCCTATTTTTCCTGTACTCAAACCTAATGGTTCCTATGGTTTAGTTCAAGATCTCAAAATTATTAAAAATGCAATAACTCCTATTCACCCAGTGGTGCCAAACCCCTATACTGTGCATTTCACTATCCTTCCTTCTACTTACTACTCCCTTACTGTCCTAGGCCTTCCAGATGCCTTCTTCACCATTCCCTTACACCCAGATTGCCAAGACCTCTTTGCATTCACATCGACTGGCCCAGACTCTGTCCAATCTCAACAACTCACATAAATAGTCCTACCTCAGGGGTTCAGAGATAGCCCTTGCTTCTTTAACCAAGGCCTGGCTGCTGATCTCAAAACCCTTGACCCCAAGTCTGGCCTGCCCCTCAATACACTGATGACCTCCTTCCTCTTATGCCCTAGCCCTATGACATACAGCTACTGGTTTCAATTTTCTGTCCGGATGAAGTTACAGGGTATCTCTCTCTCTCTCTCAGGCTCAGATAGCCTCACCAAAAGTCCACTGTCTAAGACTCACCCTCACTCCTTCCACTCGTGTGATCACAGCTGACCATAAAGCTCTCCTTTGTGACCTTTGTGTCCACCACAAAACAAGTTCTCTTCTTCCTTGGTTTGACTAATTTCTTCTGCCTCTGGTTCCCAATGTTGCCTCTTTGGCACAGCCTCTCTTTAAGGCATCAAAGTGTTCCCCATTAGAGCCCCATAACCCCACTGTTCCTATATATTCCTCCTTTCACAAGCTACAACAGACACTCCCAAGGGCCCCAGCTCTCACTTTGCCCGACCCCACTCAGTCTTTCACCCTATACATTGCCTCTCAGATCACAACACAGTGAGCATTTTAGGACATAAGAAAATATCATCCTTTCAGGCAGTACCTTTATAAACAGCTAGACAGCACAGCCCACAAATGACTCCACGTCTCTGCACAGTTACAACAGCAGCCACACTAACACTAGAGACAAAATGTTCACTTTAAGACAATCTATCACAGTCCATTCACCTCTTCACGTTAGTGAGCTCATTACACATAAGACAGTTCCAGCCCTTGACACTGACATCAGTTCTGTAAAGCACTGCACATGGTTTCAAAGTAAATCCTGAGGGGATTTGACTGACCTCAGGAAATACAAAAGTTACATGTTTTGTCATACAGGTCTTGCTTTAACTTGCCCTTAACCACCCAGCAGAAAAGTTGAACCATGAGGCATAAAATGTAAAGCTAGATTAGTATGCTGAGCTGTAAAATGCTCAAATCAACAGCTTTCCACATGACCACTCCTGCCAATAACCCACTGTGATTATGGAACACTGGACTATGTATACAACTACTTTCTTTTAGTACAATAAGAGGAAATTTTTTGTACTAATAATGACTAGAAAAATTATCATGTCTACACCCTGTGCTCTGTATAACTACTACGGGGCAACAGTATGCATTGTATCAATTATTGGGAATGTACTACTAATGAGTTTTGAAAATCTCACATTGTTATTTCTTATTAAAAGTAATAAAAAAGGAGAAAAAAATTAGACCATTCCAGCCCTAATGACTCCTCATATGCAATAAATCCACTTGATATTCATAAAAGATCCTTGTGCCACTATTTTCACCTGTAGCCCTCTCAATCCCACCACATTGTTCCATACCTCTGATCCGAATCCTCAACACAGTTGTGTCCAGGTCCTACAAATGACTCCACCTCCCTCCCTCACATTAATATAAAAAATTGAAGATAGATACTCCTCCTCTTTAACATAGTCATGATAAAATAACACATCCAGATCATAGACACCCCTCTTGCCTCCCCTCCTATGTCCTTTAATAGGGATGACATGTACTCATAACATGCTGTCTTTTTAAACTTTTTCAAGGTTTCATCAGTCTCTGATGCAAGCCTTCAGTAATGATAAACTTTAGTCTTAGCTGACTCCTGACAGTATCTTCTCCATGGATGTAAAAGCACCATCCTGTCGACCCTCCTTGACCCTAAGATGATGCCCCCATCCAGCAAGAAGTAGTCTAAGAGACACAATGCTTCTTCTCATAAAAACCAAAAGATGGGAAGGATAAGTTCTGGCCCTACCATGAACTCCTAAAATCATTATAGTGGTATCTAATAAGGCCAATGACTGTAAAACAAAAGACCACAAGACCACCTCCCTCTTCTCCAACTCAGCTCAGGACATCATTTAGTTTCATCCTTTCCACTGCCTCAGGGAAGACCCCAATCAGCTCCCCCAGGCACATCTAAACATCCCCTCCACACTCCACCCCTGGCAAAAGTCCATAAAAGCCTCAGCTTCTCTTTGTCTAATCAAGAGAGAAAAACTTTCTCATCCTTCCTCACATTCTCTCCCGAGCCCTCAAAATAATAATGATAATAAATAAACAAAGCCCCTTTCCCTTTTTCCTTCTGTCTGTTTCTCTGCTGTGCCATTTTCCTGAAAAAGGGGATGTATGGTTAGGGTACCAGGGTCCGAGGATCAGGTAGGGAGTCAGTGCTCAGTGAGAACAGATTTCACTTGGGCAGATGAGGAAGTTGTAGAGGGGACAGAGTGGTGACTGTGTAGCCATACAAATGTGCCTCATGCCCCTCAACTGTGCCCTTGAAGATGGCTAAATTAGGAAATGCTATGTACCTGTATTTTACTACCAAAAAAATAGTAACTCTTTTACTTTTCGACTCCAACACCATAAAGAGCTGCTGGAACAGATGCATTTAGCAAGAGAGGGAGGCTGTACCCTCGTCATGTCAGATCCCTCAGTGATACAGGGAACACCCTTAGCTAAGTTCCGGCCCGAGTACAAACTGCTAAATTATCATGGCCCTGATTCAACACGGCTGAATCCCCAGTACACCAGCTCATCTTCCCAATGACCACTTCCTGCTTCTTCCCCACTACAGCCCGGCACACAACTTCCTTTTACCTTTTCCACCCCCACAAGGGAGACCCAATCAGCTTCATGTGTGTTAGTAAACCTGCCCCTCAAACCCCGCCCCTAGCACAAGTCCATAAAATGTCAGTCTCCTTGTCTCAGGTCAGAGGGTCGGACTCTTCTGCCCTCTATTCTCTCCCTGTCTTTGGAGCTAATAGAGGCTTCGAGTATCTTTCCTACTTATTGTGTTGCCAAAAAAACTATCAGGGAGGACACAGGCTAAGGGGACCTCCCTGCACGACCTGTCCTCAGGCCCGTGCTGGAAGACTCACTTTGGCCTGGCCAAGCGCAGGCATAGTAGATTCACTGGGGACATGAACCCCACCTTGTCTTCTAGTCTCTGAGCCTAGCTACCGCCTACCCTCACTATTCCTGCATTTTGTGGGTGTGGGGAATCTTCATGCCTGCCATGGGTGGACACGGGCAGCTGTGCCATGGACAGAAGGTCACAAGGCAAGGAAGCACCTCTGTGTGAGCAGAAGTCGAAGAGTTACTGCAGGCATCTGGCTGTGCAGGGGACCCCGGTAGCCTTGCAGAGGGGGAGGGGGGGAAGAGGGTGTGCTACTCCGAGATCACATTCCTCTCTCCAGGCCTCTGACCAGCCAGCCATGTCCTCAGCTGGGAGATACTGTGGCATGCGACCTTCACAGGGTCCAGCTGTGCAGGAAACCCAAAGCCCCTGTGCTGTACAATCTGTCTCAGCCCCTCTCCCATCCTCAGCTCCTCTTTAGATCCTCAGCTACAGGAAGAAAGTCCCTCCAGGGGCCCGGCAGAATGGCTCAGTGGTCTAAAGCACCTGCTTAGGAAAGCTTAGGCAGCTGCAGGGACCTTGGTTCGATCCCCCGGCACCACATGCTGCGCCAGCCCTGCCCTCAGGGCAGGCTGAGCCGGCCAGAAAAATAAATAAATAAACAAACAAAAAGTTCTGAAACAAGAAAAACAAATAAAATGAAATAAAATTTAAATAAAAAAAAAAAAAAGGAAAGTCCCTCCAGTAGGGACCACCTGGCCCAGACCAGGTAGGCAGAGCTGAGGGAACAAGAGAGGAGCCGGAGGCCATAGTGGCCTGGCCTCAGGGGAGCAGTAAGGGAGCCTCCCAAATGCAAGCCCCCAGCAAGTGGTATCGGCAAGGGCACCTGCCTGCTCCATCTTCCCATCATGCTCCATTCTTTACCCCAAGGGACCAACCCATTTTTCCTGGATTCTGAGGTTGGCATTGTTGTAGACAGCTAAACTGGATAGAAATACTGTAGGCAGTTAGACAGGGGCAGGCCTTCAAGGGGACGATAGGGAGGACAAGGTGACTTTGCAGCTGTGGAAGAGACAGAGCCCTGCTGTGGGTCAGACCTCAAGACAAAAGCATGAACAAATGCAGTCATATGGGATGGGCATCCAGGATTGATATTCTAAATAGGTATCAGTCACCTTGAAAGAGTCCAGATGAGTCACTAATCCAACCGCCAACAGGAAGAGCGCCTGTCCTGTATTAATGTCTGCTTGCTATGCTACCTATCTCGCTGCCTCATTTGGTCCTGGATTTAATCAATTTTACCTGAGCAATGGTGCTTGGAATCTCGGTAGTTGGCCATAGTTTTGTCCCACCTAATGCCCACTTAAGTGAGTTCCCATACTTCCCACCTTACACCCACCTCACACATGGTTTTACTCTATATAAATTCCTGGAAGAGACAGCTTCCCTGGAGAAAGCCCCCTGCCCTCCCCCTTCTGCCCCTTCTCAGACAAAAGCTTTCTTTTCCCCAATAAATATATTCTGCTCTGATGTTCCTAAAATTCATTCTTTGGTTTTGGAGAACACGAACCCATCCCAGGTACCTTTCAGGTTGGGAGTCAGAGTCCCCTACATCTGCACGGCCTCCAGGCCTGGTTTCTGCTGCTATAAGGGGGCTCAGAAGCCTCCTTGGGGCTGAGTTCCCTTAATTCCATGGGCAAGGGATGCCAGTTGCCTGGCTTTTGTCTGCTTTTCCTCCCCTATGGGGAATGGAACCCTTGAGGAACCCTGAAGGCTCCTTGGGTCTAGGTCAAGCAGCCTGTGAGGATCTGGACTCCCCTCTTGGAGGGGAAAGAAAGCCAAGCCCGTGTCCTTGCTTTCCCCTCCCCCCACCGCCATCTAGCCGTGCTAACCACTTGCGAGTCCTCAGAGAGTTACGCCTCCCCTCTGACAGGTTTTAGCAACAGCAGTGACGGCGGCGGCGGCGGCGGCGGAGCAGAGAAGCAGAAGTAAAGGGGAGGAGGGAGCCTTTACTAACTCTGACGCCTCAGAGAGGATCTGGGGCAGGCAGACGGGCAGATCCTCTGACCTGAGACAGGGAGGATGAGACTTTATGGACTCGTGCTAGGGGCGGAGTTTGAGGGGCAGGTTCAGTAACCCCTACGGAGCTAATTGGGGCTCCCTTGTGCGCTAGAAAGTAAGAGGAAGCTGCATCCAGACTGGGTGGGGAAGGAAGAAAAGGGGTCATTGGGAGGATGAGCTGGTGTGGTAGGGATTCAGCCATGTTGGATCAGGGCCATGATAATTTATCAGTCTGTACTTGGGCCATAGCCCCAACAAGCCATGCCAACGTGAGGGGCAGAGGGCATGTGTGCCTCCCATGCTGGCTAGGACCTAGCCTGGCTCTATTCCTATGGCTTTCAGGGGGTTGTAGGGGAGTGGGCCGCCGAAAAGGTCTCACTTGCACAGGCTGGAAGGCCGTGTCTATGGGTCTATGCTCTGCAGATCATGAAGGCCTCGAAGACTAGAACTTGTCCCTTCCCAGGAGAATACCTGGGGGCTGGGCGGGGGATGCAGGCCTTGGCCTGCTGGGATCAGCCCCCAGGGTGGAAACTGTGGCTCATCCTGTGTCTCTTAGTTCTGTCTCATCAGGTGGGACCTGCCGCTTGCAGCTGGCTGAATGGGGTTGGGTTTATTAAAAACAAACTTTAGATCAAAGCGGGCCAGCTTGGGTGTCAGCAGAGTTCATCCCAAGCCCCAAAGTAATCACATGGCAAATAAGCCCTGTCTAAATATCACAGAGAGTCAGGGCCTCGGTGAGAGCGGCAGCCCAGAAATGTCAGCCTAGGAGTGGGGATGGGAGGGTGCGGGGAGGCTCCTCAGAGCCTCGGATTAGTCCTGGCACCTGAAATACTGTGCCTGCCCCTTCCTCTTGCTGCTACACAAACCTGAGCTGGGCCACCTGGGGTACCCGGGAGAGACTGCTAGCCTGGCCGACTTGGAGCCCAGGGTTCGGCCCCGTGGTGCCCATGGGAAGGACATGGGGGAGGCCAGGCTCAGTTAGAGGGGAGGCAGTGTGGCCAGTAGGGGTGGATGCATTTCTAGGAGCTCAGGTTGGGGAGTTGGTGGCTCCAGGGGAGATTGGCCAAAGCAGATCTGGCTGGGTCGGGTGGTGCTGCCTGGAGCCTGCCGTCCAGACCCCACTCACTCATAGAAAGACCAGCCTATTCTGTTTTCCCTCCACCTCAGTTTCCTGCTTGGATAAGTGAGGGAACCACCTGCTCTGTGCGGAGCAGCAGGCTTGTTAGGGGACAGAGTGCTGCTGTCTGGGCTGGATGCAGAAAGCAGGACTCCAGGGCAGGCCCCTGCCTCTGTGTGCCTCAGTCTTCCCACCCCAGTTCTGGTCTCCAGCTCTGGGCATCCACTGAGAACAGGTGGTGGAAATAAAAGTGTTTCCAGGCTCTGTTGGGGTCCAGGTTATTTTGAATCCCTTGGGGGATGACATAGCTGCAACAGGAGTTTGCTTTCTCCCATGGCGGGCATCGCCACCGATTCACCCTCCAGGGTCCGTCTGAGCCATGAAGTCCCTGGGGAGCCCAGGCAGGCACCAGAGGGAAGGTCAGGATTCAGGGGCTGGACACCAGGAAAGACACCCCTGTCCCAGGGAGCTTCTGGCTTCCATGGAGGGTGCAAGACACCTGTGGACACTGGCCTGAGTGGACTGCCTGACCAGGAAGAACTTGGGCTGTTGCCAGCCAGGCCCGGGGTCCTCTCTGCTTAGTTTCTCTGATTGTGTGCAGAGATACTTGGTCTCCTCTTTGCCCCAGTCGCCTGCTTCCCGGCTGTTTCTGCAGGAGGAGCAGTGCAGATCAAGGCGGTACCTCTTCTTTTTCATGGCCTTGGAGAGGTGACATACAGGACCGCTCCTCCTTCCAGACCTGTGCTCCTGTGGGATCCCCCTCAGGGCCGCTTCCTTATCCGTTCCCAGTGGAACTCTCCCCCTGGGAACCAACTACCATTCGGGGCCCTGAGGGAATAGCTGTTGTGGCCTGACCTGTGTGGAGCAGAGTGGGACTGTCCCCCACTGTGTCCTAGCTACGGTGTCTGCTAATACAGCCCAGGGCTATGGAGTCTCACAATAAGGGAACAAAAGGGAACTGGGAGGTGCAGTCCCTGTGTGTGGCCTCTGTGCTCAGCACTGCGGCAGGAGGGGAGTCTCAGTGCAGACAAGATGCAGGTCCAGCACCCCC
>PVJA010057978.1:0-10251 GCA_004027025.1 Myocastor coypus
GCCAAGGCTTGTCACGAACTAAAACCAATCCTCCTGCCTCAGCCTCCCAAATGCTGAGATTACACGCCTGACCCACCACGCCCGACCATTATTTCTTATTAAAAGTAATAATTGAAAAAGACAGAGCCAGGTGTGGTGGCGCACACCTGTAATCCCAGCACTCGGGAGGCTGAGGCAGGAGGATAGGTGTGAGTTCGAGACCAGCCTGGGCTACAAAAGTGCGCTCAAGGCCAGTCTGAACTGCATAGTGAGACCCTGTCTCAAAAAAAAAAAAAAAAAAAAAAGACAGAGAATAAAAAGGAGTTCTCAAATAGTTTTCTGAAGTTACTCTGCCATGTCAAATTCTCACTTGCAGTCCATTGAAGCTGTTCCACCATTACTAGAACACGGCATTTTGAAGCTGTTAGAATTGGTTTTATATTTTAGTTTCATTTTTAGTCCTTCTCAAAATATCCCGAAGAAATCTCCCTAACGGCTACTGTTTGGGCATTTCCACCAACCTTGTCACACAGTTCTGTAACAAAGGAGGCAAATCTGTTCTCTCATTTGTGTTTTCCTGAGCCTACCTCCCGAAGCAGATATACTGCACTCAGGGCAGACAAGTGCTGTGGTTATGAGAGTCACTTGTCGCATGTAGGTTACTTCTCCTGAACTCTGGTAAGAGACTTAGGCCCACTAAGATTGTTAAGAGCATTTCAGACAGAATGTATAGAAAGTGTGGCACAGAATCTCCTCTCAGAGGTTGAACTGGGTTACACCCTAGCAGTCGTGAGGGGTGATCTTTGATGTAGCATAGCTCATGATGTACTGGGGCTCACACCACCTGTTTGCTTCTTCACCTGTGCCTGCACCAGGGCAGCAAGCCATAAGCATCTAATTCCCTAAGCCAGTGGGCTGAGGGAAAGATCGATACTCTTTCTGATGAATTTAGAATGTGCTTTGCTCATTTCGTGTTTGTTACCATACACAAGGAGGCTTAATGTTCCTATAGGCAACAGAAAACTCTTTGCCACTGTCTTTGGTGACCCAGAGCATCCCCTTCACAGGAAACCTGTGTGGTGGACACGAAATAGCACAAATGAGACCCAGGTCTGTAGGAAGCTGAAGAGTGTCCCCCAGTATGCGACCCTCTTAATTGGGACCTGTGGTTCATACTCTGCATGGCAATGTTTTCCACCTGCTATTAAGGATATAGAAAAGGGACGTGACTCAGGAGTATTAAGCATGCCCCACACAATGTGTCCTACAGGTTGTTAAGAGTATCTTTCTGTGACAGAGATAGGAAAAATAGCTGGTGAGGATGTTCCAAATCCTTGTTTCTATGAAGAAATAATGAAAAGGCAAGCGAAATTATTAGAATTAGTTCTGCTAAAATTATCAGAAATTAGCCGGGTGTGGTGGCACATGCCTGTAATTCCAGCAGTTGGGAGGCTAAGGCAGGAGGATCAGTGCGAGTTCAAGACCAGCCTGGGCTACAAAAATGAGCTCAAGGCCAGCCTGAGCTGCATAGCGAGACCCTGTCTCAAAAAGACAAAAAATAAAATAAAATACAATTATCAGAAATTTTTAAAGGCCTACAGAAACTAAGTGAATGCTAAACTAAGAAAAAGAAAACAGCATACCACTGAAGAAGCATCTGTAAAGCCACCAGCTGAATACAGGTATAGAAATGGAGACCGAATGCGAGAGACGCATTGCCTTGTTCACCTCTATTGATCCTTTACGATTCTCTTCATTGGTTCTTTGCCTCACGCAAGCGATAGCTAAAATGTGTTAAATGTGTAACCCCTCATGTCTGCTTTATCTTATTCAGTGTTATATTTTCTAGGTGTATCCATTTTTCCACAAGTGTATCCAGGCCATGACTTTCATATCTCAGTCGTATTCCATTATACAGGAAGCAGGGCTGAGGGGTGAGGAGGAAGGGGAGGGAAATAAGCGCTGTGAAGATGTGCTGTGTTCAGCAGCGCACTAACCTCAATGGATATAAACCTTGTCTGCCATAACATCAACTGAGACTAGCAATGTCCACCAGAATAAAAACTGGATAGAGGATCAGGAGGAGGAAAGAAAAAGGGAGACGGACGGGAAAGGGGACTTAGAGAAAATGAGCTATAGTGTGTACATAGAAGCACGCCCCCAAATGGTTGTAAACTGCAAGAACTGCAGGCATGTACTGATAAAATTTTTAAAAAAATAAATGAAAAGGTCTGGGGAGATAGCTCAGCAATCTAAGTGCCTGCCTGGCAAGCGCAAGTTCCCAAGTTTGATCCCCAGTACTACATACAGTGCCAGCACTGAAACTGGTGCACTGGCACAGGCCTATAAAGCTAGTGTTGGGGAGGGCTGAGACGAGAGGATCACTATGAGTTTAACCTTTGCAGTGAGACCCTATACCAGATTAATTAATTAATTAAATGTTTTTAAATTTTTTTAAGTAAATAAATGGAGATCTTACAGGCTACTTAAGGAAATATGTTTTATGAATATTTAAGAAAAGAATAAATGTGCCCACAGAAAACAACAAGTTTGTGAATGGAAGCAGAACCTTGCCAGACACTTCTGTCTGAAAACCAAATTTTTCACAAGCGGAAGCCCTGACGAATGAAGGCACCACTGTGTTCGAATAAATAGCGCCAAAGTCTCCCCAAATTTGATGAGACACATGAGTCCGCACTTTTCACAAAACTCAGGAGGGGTCACATACAAAGCTCTCCACACACCTCACAGTCAAAGTGCTCGAAGTAAAAAGAGCTGTGAACACCACTAGAGTTGCGCAAATTGTCACAAACAAGAAATTCTTCACTCACATTAATGAGTCGTCTCTCATCAGTACCATGGAGTCTAGAGACTTTGGGGCCCAGAGAGATGGAGGTGACCTAGATGAATCATTGTGAGGAAAGACTACCAACTGAGCACTCCACGTTGAGCGACACAAGCCTTCCAAAATGATAAATGAAAACAAGATCTTTTCATATAAATTAAAGTTGAGAGTTGACCATTGATCGCTTCTTGGCCTTTTGGCTAAGATCAAGTGGAGAGTTGACTATTGATATTCTTTACCTAAAAAAAACTTAAAAATCCTTTTAGGTTAAAATCAAGCACCCAAATGCTAATTACAAAATACTCTGAGAAATAAAGAATGATACAGAAAATTATACAGGTAAACAGAAAAGCCATAGTTTCCATATTTTTGCTCTAGTACTTCCCTAGTATGCCTATGTTATTTAGAGTACAGATATGTAAAATATTAAATACAAGTTTATGTCAATGGGTGCGAACTATAAGAAGATGTAATTTGCGATCATGGTTTTTGCATACTGTTGGAGTCATTTTAGGGTTAGTAAAACTAAATCGGTTTATGCATAGATATTGGCTGCAGTTTCTAGGGGATGATCACTAAGATAGTTAATATGGAATTAATGTGGACATAAGAGAACCAAAGGGTTTACTACCAAAAAAATTAATTAAGCTAAAAAAAGGAAGCAGTGGGAGAGAATCGTGAGGTGACATGTGGATGTGGATGTGTAGGGAAATGACAGGCGATGACAGTTGTGTACCTTGCATCTTACACAGCTGAATCGTTAGGTATCAGTTGAAACACAATTCGTTTCCTTCTCTACAGAGCCCTGACAACAGCCGCTGCTCTCCTCTGTGCTGCTGTAAATTATTGTCGTCGTATCACGTGACCTGTGGATCAGGGTCAGGTGGTGCTTGCCATTCCATGACTGACTTATTTCAAGTGTTCAGCCATACTTTGGTTCAATTCCTTGCCTTCTCCTTTCAAGGGTTGTGCACCTTGCCTCCACCTCTGAAGGTCAGGCAGCCACTGCCAGGGCCATGCCGCTCCCCTGGCTCCCTGAAGTCAGGCACTCTGACCCCTGCGCCACTTTCTTTCCCTGAGGCCAAGGTGGCTCCTGCTGGAGGCTCCACTGTGCTGGCTCAGGATAGAGCTGTATGCAAATGAGATGGCATTGCTCTACCTGCTCATTTGAATGCGCAGTTAGATTAGTGCTCCCCTAGATCCTGCAGTTTTGTGACTAGATTACGGAATTCTCATATATATGTCATTGTGAAGTTGGCCCTTTCTGGGGGAGAACGGAGGCTGAAACTTTCTATTCTTCCATGTTGATGATATAACTTTGTAGCCAGGCACTTTAATTGAATGAATGAGAGAAGGAAAACCGCAGGGTCCTCTCGTTAAAGAGGCATTCATAAAACTTTTACACAATGCTAAAAACAAATTGCTAGGGGATGGTTTAGCGGTAGAGTGCCTTCCTAATGTATGCCCTAGCTTGAGCCCCAGCATCACACGAAATATATAAAGTTTATTTATTTATTTTGTGGTACTGGGGATCGAACTCAGACCTTGTGCTTGCTGGGCAAGCACTTATTCTACTGAGCTATCTCCCCAGCCGAAATATATAAAGTAACGAAATGCAAAACACATGTATAACTACACGTAGAAGTGAAAACAGAATTTGGTGTTTTAGAAAACCCACAAGTGATAATCAAAAATGAAAGAGTGAACTATATTTAAAACAGGTAGAAAATGAGTGCTTCTAAATTCACCTCTAGGCATACAATTGCACCAGATGTCCTATGTAGTCATGAAAAAAGAAATAAAAAATCTATCCAAATTGGAAAAGAACTGAAACTGTTTTCAGATGATAGTTTTACATAAAATAAATCATAAAGAATGTGTAAAACATCTGTTAGCTTACATACATATTCATCAAGGTGATTCAAAGTCACCAGACAAATAATCCATATGTCTATCATTAGCAATTAATAATCCAAAACTTAAAATAATTCCATTTATAGTAGTATCTAAACAGTATTATATTTATCCAAGGATATGTAAGTTCTACATTTAGAAACTCAAAAATTTGAGGAAATCTAAGTAAATATAAAAAGACATTCTCTGTTCATCAATTGTAAGACTAATCTTTTAAAAGGACAATGTTTCCTAGTAAGCTAAATATTTAATGAGATCCCTATGAGAGTCCCAATGACCAGTGGGTTCAAAAATAAAAAAATTGCAAAAATTCATATGTAGCTTCAAGGTACCCTGAAGTCCACACAAACTTGAACATAATAATAACAAAGTAGAAGGATTTGTCTTCCAATTTAAAATTTTATTTCATGTACAAGTATAGTACCATAGTTTAAGGACATAAGTAGTAATGGAATAGCAACAAGGACCTAGAAAGAAAAACATCATGCATCCCCAGTGAGAGAGCCTTGGACTTGAATTCCAAGTTTGTACAATAGGGGAGAACCAGTTTCTTCAAAAAAAAAAAAAAATGACATTTCAACAATTGGATATGCATATGTACAAGAGTGATCTTTGATTCCAGCTTCACACCAAAAATAAACATCAACTCAGGATGTATTAACAAAACGATTAGTTAAAAGCTGTAAAATAATTTGAAGAAAAGTGTATTTCAATTGCTTGGATTTGACACCAAGAGAAATAAAATAGACACATCGGAATTCACTGAAGTTTAGAAAACACAGTGGAAGGACTTGCTGTGCACTCAGCAATGACTCCTTAGGCTCTAAAGCAACACTCAAGAAACAAAAGAACAGTTAAACAAGTGAGGTTATTCAAACTGAAAAGCTTCAGCATGACAAGGAAGCAATCAGTAAAAAAGCAATCCATTAAATGGCAGGAAACATTTGCAAGCTAATGTATGTAGTAAGGGAGTCATAACCAGGATATGGGGTTGGCCAGACAACTCAGCAAACTAAAGCACCTGCTTAGGCGGGGATAGGAGATCGTGGTTCGATCTCCATGCACTGTCCACCCCATCCCTGGGATGCGCTGAGATGGCGAATGAGACTTGGAGTGGTGGCGTGCCTGTAAGTGCAGTACTTAGGAAGCTGAAACAGGAGGATCCCTACGAGTCTGAAACAGGAATACCACTATGAGCCTGATCTGTGCAGTGAGACCCTGTAGATCCTATAGTAAATGCATTAAAAACTATATGTACATAATTATATATATAATATATATATAGAGAGAGACAGAGAGACACAGAGAGAGAGAGAGAGAGAGAGAGAATTCCTACAACTCCAAAGTCTCAGAACAATTTAATCTTGAAGTATGCAAAGACTAAAATGAACATCTCTTCAAAGATGACAATGAATACATAGTTGATCTAGAAAAAGATACTTAGTGTCTCTAATCATGAAAGAAACACAAACCACCCTGTAAGCAGCTGTGATTTCATACCTGGGATGCAGATTATTTTTAGAAAGTAACCAGGACTGGTGAGGATCCAGAGCAACCAGACCCTTGAGACGCTGATATTGAGAGGAACAGCCCAACCGCTGTGAAAGCCTGCCAGGCAGCTCAGAAACCCAACAAAACACATCTAACAGTAAAATCACCAGGTATCCCAGCGGTCACAGGGTTTACATGTTACCTGTTAATTTTGTGATGAAAATCCCATGAGAACCACAGCAGCAGGCCAGAGCGAGGCGTTGAACAGCTCCTATATTCACAGGTAATGCTTAAAATTCATAGTGCATAAAATGGTAAAAATTGTGTAAAATAAAAATGAAGAAGAAAGATTTTACAGACCAGTCATATAATAGTTCACTCTGTGCCAAAATGAAGAAACTTATATTCATATAATTAGAATTCTCAAAGTAGAAAGGGGTATGCAATAAATACTTAAAGATTTAATATTCTAAATTTTAAAACCCCTATAGAATGTTTTTTTAAAAAAGAAATACACATTGTTACACAGATTTTTTTTTCAAAAAGAAATACATATTATTACACATATTTTTGAACTTAACCGTTTACAAAATTGTAGCGTCACACTTCCATGGCCTTTGCTACTTGCTCTTTGTGCAATGAACAGAAAGATCTGTACTAATGAGGTTTAGACAAGAAACCATGACTGCATCTTTTACTCTGAACAACTACAATGAAGACAACATTATGCAATGTATTAACTATTGCAAAAAAATAATAAAAATAAAATTTAAAAAATAGTTGAAATTTCTGAATTAATTGAAATTATAGCACATTTCAAAAAATGAACCTTTTGCACAAGAAATTAAAGTAAAATCATACCAAGATACACAAAAATGAAAATGTCCAAAACTAATTGTAAAGACAAATAATCATTAAAGCATATATATATATATATATGTATATATATACATATATATATATGTATATATATACATATATATATGTATATATAATTAGCTGTGGAAGAGCAAAATTAAATAGCATCTTATCCATTATTAATCTCATGCTATGTATTCATTTCAGAAATATTTTTTCTAAAATTTGCTCCATCTGCCTCTTATATCTTTCATATGTCAATATTTGTCTACAATTTCCAATATATTACATAATTATTGATTTTCAATAGGTTTAATGGAAAAAGCTAAACAATACAAAAAAAATTGAAAAACAAAATAAAATTCACAGTGAAAATGTGCAAAACTTGGCATCACCCGAAACGTCCCTCAGCGGATGCACAGACGGCATGTGCTTCATCCCGACAACGCGACATCATTCAGAGCTAAAAATCAGTGAGCGATTGTTCAGCTGTGAAAAACCGGGGAGGAAAAGAAATGCCTATCACTGTGGGACAGAGTGCAGCGTGGAAACAGGCCGTGACTGCCTGCTCCCAGCCATGCAGTGCCCTGGAAAAGGCAAAACAGGACTGAGACACTTCAGTTGCGACCAGGTATAAGGGAAAGGAAGTAGCGAAAAAGAAACTGCTCCAGGATTTTACAACCATGAAACTAAATGGTACTGTGACGAGACACACGAGTCTCAGAAGGTGGGATCTGAATATACGGTGACTGTTTAAATTTAAAAAAAAATATTGACAGTGAAAGGCACATAGTTATTAATCCTCAGAATATTCCCCCTTGTTTCAAAGACATTTATGCCATCATTTTTGGCATGTTCCGAAGCGGTTCAGACAACCTGATTCATTGAGTGTCTTTTTTTGGTGGCTTCCTTAATGTTCTGAGTCAGTTCAAAGTGAATACAAGGTTCTACAGCAACGTTTACCCAACAGAAACATTATGGTGTATCCTTATTTTTCTCATTCAACAGATCTAGCCCTGTGACAATTCTGGCTCTTCCGTAAAATCATACTGACCATGAAAGGGAAATGCTATTTGGAAGAGTAAGGGTAGCAGCAGCAGCATGAGTAAAAGCACTCGTGAAAGAAGACTTACGGGACTGCTATAAGGGCGGCTGTGGGGAGCATCCTGAGGGGAACACATAGCTGTATGTCTTTAATAAGATGTTGTAAATATGCCCTGCATTTTCACCATACCTTGTACATTTCCCTAAGCAGATAAAAATATACAACACCAACAGTGAACCCCAGGGTAGACTGAAGTCATGGGGTGACATGCTCAGTGGAGCACTCCGTGTACCTGTGTGTGTGTGTGGGGTGCTGTAATGGCAGCGCCCCTGTGTACGTGGAGGCAGAACGCATGCATAAAATATCAGTTCCCTTGTAGCAACTTCTCTGTGAATCTAAAACTGCTCTGAAAATAATGCTTATTTGCAAAACAAAAATACACACATACTATCCAATTATCTGCCTGGATTATTTTTATGAAAAACTAGTCACACGCCATTTACCATTAACAAATTTCCCACTACAAAGAACATGTACTCACAACAGACACCTGACTGGTGTTGAACCCTGTTTACCATATATGCTTGTTTTTAAATGTGATAGGGAAACAATATGGGCAAAGAAATAAGTCAAATTTCATTCTAAATTTTGACAAGCAAGTCCAAAGCTTTCAACAATTCATTTCCACCTTCCTCGTGGACATAATACATTTCTTCAACCTTTTCTTTATATTAGATGGCAGATTTCCAAAGAGGTAAGGATATTGCTTGAAAAATTTGTATGCATTGTGAACTTAAATATAACTCAATGTGTGAACGTCTGGGAGCAGTGAAATAAAATCCTTATGCATAATGCAAAAATAAAATGTGCATCTTACGTAGAAAGTTTTGCTTTCTTAACCACTCTCTTGAGTGCACTCTTCACCTCCTTGTTCCTCAGGCTGTAGACCAGTGGATTCAGCATGGGAATCACCATGGTGTAGAACACCGACGCCATCTTGTCGGCGTCCATGGAGTGGGTGGAGCTGGGCTGCATGTACATGAAGATGACGGCCCCGTAGAAGATGGAGACGATGGTGAGGTGGGAGGCACAGGTGGACAAGGCCTTCTGGTGTCCCTGACCTGAGTGCATCTTCAAGATGGTGAGAAATATGAACATATAGGAGATCAAAATAATCATAAGAGCAAAAAAGACATTAAAGCTCGACAGGAAAACAAGAATTACTTCACTAAGACGTGTATCAGAGCAAGACAGAGCCATGAGTGCTGGAACATCACAGAAGAAATGATGGACCACATCGGATTCACCAAATGAAAGACTGAATATGTCCCCAGTATGAAAGATGGCATTCAGGAAACCACAAATATAGGAGCCTGTGGCCAGGTAAACACAGACACTCGTGGTCATCGTGCTGCTGTAGTGCAAGGGCTTGCACACGGCAGCATAGCGGTCATAGGCCATGGAAGCCAGCAGGTAATTTTCCACAGTGGCAAAGGAGACAAAAAAGAACATCTGAGCAGCACAAGCATTATAGGAGATAACCGTGCTCCCTGTCAGGAATTCATCCATGACTGTGGGAGTGACTGCTGTGGAGTATCCAATGTCCACCAGAGACAGGTTGGTAAGGAAGAAGTACATGGGGGTGTGCAGGTGGGCATCTGTGAGAATCAGCACAATCATTCCAAGGTTTCCAACCACATTGACGAGGTAAATGAGAGTGAACATGATTAGCAGAGGGGCCTGCAGCTCTGGTGCATCAGACAGTCCCAAGAGGATGAACTGAGTCACGTCTGTACAGTTATCCATCGACCAGCTGGAAGTTATGAAATGTACTGTATCGAAGAGAAACCACAGGGAGAAGGCACAGAAAGGCAGTCAAGTCTAGAACACAATATTTCATGTGGCCCCTGTGTAGTTGGCTATTATAATAAAATTTTGAAAATGATGTTTGTTGTGTTGTTCTGGTGTCGTGTCGAAAGAAACGACGAGAAGACCTGATGAAGGTAGTTCAGAGGACTCATCGAGACTTGTCCCTCTCGAAGTGAGCCTCGATCCTCAGAAGGATGTTCCTTTTATTCAGTGTTCAAGAACAGGAAATTGCGTAACTGCTTTGGGGAAA
>PVJA010057979.1:0-10250 GCA_004027025.1 Myocastor coypus
GTGCCTGGGGGTCCCCCACCTCTGCACGGCTGCCCAGGCTCAGCCTTCTTCCTAGGTCACGTGCCGCGCTCCAGAAGCCTCCTCGTTCCACGCTAGAGCCTGAACGCCGGCTCAGGAGGCAGCCTGGACCCCGAACCGGCCGCCACACCTGCAGCTAGGACACAGGACTGTGACATCCCGGGCTGTGAATAGAGCAGAAGTATCCAATCTGCGTGTGCTGCCTGGGCGCTGCGTTCACAGCTCTGTGACCCTAGGCCACTTCTGTCACCCAAAGCCCCAGCTGTGTCCTCTGTAAAATGAAAATAACACCTGCCTGCTGGCTCATGCGCAGTGCTCAGCGGTCCTATTAACAGACCAGACGAGGAGCCAGCTCCCGAGACAAAACTCCTTCGGGTGGGAAGCAAACCCTCCACTTCCACCCTGGACAACAAAGAGAAGAACTGTGTGAACTTTAAGGGAAAAGGTAAGCATTTCCCTTCTCTGTCATTGCACGACTCCGGCAGCGGGAGGAGGGCCATAGTAACGGCAACGCTAACATTTATGGAGCCTTCACCAAGGGCCAGGCCTGAGGCCACCCGCTTTACACGGGTTCCCTCGAATCATCCTCAAGATCCCCTCGGGGGTAGGCACTAGCAACAGCCCCGTGTTGCAGAGAAGAGACGGTAGGACTGGACAGCCCGTCGCAGCTGCCTGTGCTATTCCTAGGGCCTCTGCAGGGTGGACAATAGTGGCGAGAGAGAGCGACAAGCCCGCTGCTCATTGAAGGCCAGACCCTCGGAGGTCACCTTCAGCCCCGAAAGGTCCACTATTGCTCTGTTCTTACCACTGGGTCTTGCCTCAATCTTATTCCTCTCTAAAAACCCCACACCATGTCCGGCACATCGCAGGCATTTGGTCAAATTTTATTGAGTGGATAAGTGTGAAAGACAAGTTTGTGAAATCCCAAGAGGCCCTGAAGCGCAGTGGGGAAGCCATAGAGAGAGGTCATCTCCACACGCAAAAGACGGGCACGTGATGACACTAGCCCCCACCAGGTGTCCCCTTCTGAAAATCGACTTATGTGTCATCTCCACTAATGGCCGGACGCCATTTCCACGCACATCGTGCAATGCAGGGACAGGAAGGTCACTGGGAGGAGTGGCTTGCTACAGCACCCTGGGGCTCTGCCTGACCTGCCAGCTGTGCCAAAAATAGCTTCCTGTGGCAGTGACGAGAAGACAGGCAGGGAGAGAGGGAAGCTGGGGGCCACTGGGCACTGTGTGCCCAGCGGGAGCCCACGGGGCCAACAAGTCTGTGATCGGACTCTGTTTCCTCTGCCCTGTCTCCCCTAGAGCCCCTCAAGCACCCCTCTGCAGCCCACATACACATACTCCCAAGCCACTCAGGCCAGGCCAGAATGCGGCCATCTGATCTAGGAATCTGTGTGCCCGGGCCAGGTGGGGGGAGCTGGGGCACAGAGGGACCAGCTCTCCCTCTTGCCTGAGTCTCTTGGGGCTCTGTATCATGGGAGTCAGTGAGAGGCAGGCTCAGGAGTGAGAAATCACAAACACAAAACACAACAGTGTCAGGGCTCTAGCTGACCCCTGCCAAGAGCTCCCCTGGGAGAGACTCTGCTCCTGACCCAACAGGATGGGAAGCGTCCTGCCCTGTACCAGGAAACCGAGGCTAGGTGAGGATGCACTATATCACTGCCCCTTGGGCCATGCTTTTAATAAAAGGGCAGGACACCCTCCTTCTTCCCTAACTAGGCTTGTTTTATAGGCAAAATAGCCTTCCCTGGCTCAGCGCACCACCGCAGTGCCAGCCTGTGGGATGCTGAGGTCACTGGGGCTCCTTCCCCTTCCTTCCTGCTGCTCGTAGATGCCTGAGCTGCAGGATAGGAAAAGAGGGCCCGCAAGCTCCATCTCTCCGGACTCATAACAAAGCATCTTCAAATGCTGCAGGAATGAGACTAGAATTTATCACACACCAGGAGCAAAGAAGTCAGCACAGTGCAAAGATTTGCCGCAGCTGTCGGGAGCTCTACTAGTCCTAGAAGTGGCCTTGGAGACACAGCTGCCTAACACGCGGCTTCAGAGGAAAGGCTCAGGTGGGCCGAGGCCCTAGGCAAGCACTGAGCTCATCTCGTAGGCTTTCTCCCAAGTTTGATTTCTTCTGGTGGCTCCGGAACTCCGAGACTCACCACCACCCCTACCCCCCAGCATGCCAGCGCCGTGAGCTCAGGGATGGCTTTGCCTGTTCCCATCAATGTCCACACAGGAGGCACTAAGCAATGATTGAGGCCATAAATAAGGCAGAGGACAAAGTTTCTCTTGAAAGCAGAAGAGGAAAGCTAAGCGGTGGCTGGTCCTGTTTAGAACGGTGGAAAACTTGTGCCAAGAGTCAGTGTTTCTCTAATTCTGGCTCCCAGCTCTCAGTATTTTTAATCAAGTGTTAATTTCTGCAGAGGGAGGGTAATCGCTTATAATCAGGTGCAGGTAGAGCTGAGACACCACTGAGCATACTAAGCATTCGGGCGCAAAGAGCACTGCCCTGTCTCCTAGCATGGTCCCCCAGAAGAGTGCTGCAAGTGTCACACTGGCATTCTCTGGTCTCCCCCAGGGACAGGAAGACACGACAAGGTTTGGGTGCAAAGGGCACCATGGGAGAAGCTCAGTTCGTCAAGTCTTGCATAGGGGCTTTTGCGGAGCTTTGTTCCCACAGACTCACCCTGGACTGGCGCCCACCTCCCTCAGGCTGAGGAAATCTCACGAGAGAACTTCGACATGGCAAGAGCAATCTGTTTGCGTCTAACATCCACCTCTCTCCCTCGTACGGCTTCTCCTCAGAGGACGTGGAGGAAGCAGACTTCAGGAGAAGGATAGGATGGCAGACCTGAAGACTGAATGGTACAGACCCCTTCGCTCCCTGACACCCTGCCTGCTGAGCTCAGCCAACCCTGTCTGTTTCTATAAAAGGAAAACAAAAGCTGGTTTGGAAGCAGGACACCCACTACTAATGCCCCTCCTCCGACGTGTAAAACCCTGGACATAGCCTGTGACAGGAAGGTCCCCTGCCTCTCCTGGCCCAGCTTGGAGCCTCAACAGGTGGCCCTTCCCCTCCCGCCCCTGTGCCATCCAGGGTGAGCCCCGCTCAACCCAGACAAAGCCCCCTCCGGGTCCTATGCTACTCACCTACAAAGGTGGTGTGCAGGTGAACAGCGTGCACATCTGACCAGGCCTCCCAGGGCCACTTCTGGTTGGCTAACTGGATGCGGGCGGCCACTGATCACCTAACCTTTTCGAACCTTGGGACCTGGTCTATAAAACTGGAATAAGGACAGTCACAAGTTCCCCAGACTGTCACAGCACTCACGAAACACAACCGTCAGTTATCCCTCATCCACAGACGCCTGCCCCAGCCTACTGCTTGCAGACTCCAAAGATGCCTGTATTTCCCCCAATTCTGTGCCTCTGTCCCGTTTGTGCCAACAACATGGCCTTTTGTACTCCCTACCAGAGGAGACAAAGTGCCAATTTGCCAGAAGCCTCTGGCTGTTTCCTAGCTACATGGTCACCTCCTTCTTTGGCACCCCTCGACAGCACTGCCTGCCTCCTTCTCCTGGCCCAGAGCCGGCCGGCCTGCTGCTGCCTTCTGACCCCGCTTTCTGGTTAGCCACATGGTGATGGGCGACTTTCCAGCCTGTGTCCTGAGGATCCCTATATCGCCATATTGCATCAGTTGTATGTGTGCGCGATAGAAATGTATCATACAATGATGCAGGAGTAGATCCGTTTTATTATCAGTAACTGTCGAAGGGCTGTGAGTCATTAAAAGGACTTAGCAAAAAGGACCTGGGTCATAAGAAGGTGCTCTCTAAGCATTGGCTACGGTTAGTGGCACAGCGTCCTGGTCCTGCTTCTCACTTGTAGGCGTGTGGGGCGTGGCAGAGGGCTGATGGCCATCCTGCCGGAAGCTGTAGATGTTACCAAGGTGACCACGCATGCGCGTTTCCCCGGTATCTCAGCATAGACCACAGCAGCGCCTGCCTCACCCTAAGCCCGGCCTGCGAGGTCGACAAAGGGACCGCCTCAACATCACTCGCCATAAATGTGCGTGGATGGGTGAAAGAGACCGGGACTGGCCCACGCTGGTCCAGGTGGCCTGGCACGGCCTTTTGCTTTCCCTCCAAATGCAGCACTCGGGTGAGCAGGGCTCCTCTGCTTCTCTCTCCTCCTGTCCTCCCCTGCTTTCCAGGACCTCCCTGCATGCTGCACCCGCAGCCCGCCCGGGCGGACTGCCTGTGTGCCCCGCTTCCTCTCCATCAGCACGCCTGAAAACCCATGCAAAGGCACTCATGCTCAGACAGCAGCCCAGCGACGGCCAGAGGGGAAGATGAAGTGGGCCTCTCGCTGAACATGAAGCGGAGCTTCGGTCCCCAGAGGCAGAACTGGCCGTGGAGTCCGGCTTTGCAGACACGGCCACTTAGCAGCCTTTTTGCACATTCACACTGGTTTTCTGGACGGGGATGTGGCTGGCTGTCCCTCTGCCGCTCTGCCCCTCCCAGCTTCACCTGCTGGGCTGCACTGTTAAGCTCCCTCTAGAGCAGTGGGCCTTGCTTGTCTCTGAGGAAGACTGCTTTGAAAAGAGCGACAGTGGCCAGGGGACGCAGACTCACTAGTGCTCATTCCCGAAGCAGAAGCAGAGGACACACAGATCTGGGGATGGTGACCAGATGGAGATGCCCAGGGAGGCACGTGATCCAGGCACTGCCTGGAAATGCAGGTGACCCAGAGATTGTCCTCACCAGGGAGGAATCCCAAACTCCTACGGCAGTACAGAAGCAATATGCGTTTAGCAAACTTTGTATCAAGCAGCTACCATGCGCAAAGCTCTGGGCGAGGCTTTAGAACAGCTGTGATGGGTGGGCATCAGAGCAGCAACAGAATGAGGTCCTTTTCCTTAAGGGCTTTTGGAAGGAGTTGCACAGGCAGAACAGACAAGAAAGACGGGGCTGTGAGCATCATGCATGCGATGGACTTGGGACTAGGCAGCCCCGGGACCTGGAGTCACTGGGGGAAAAGCTATAAAGACCCAGGGAAGGAAAAGGGAGACGTCTCAGGCTCTGATGGTGGGAGGGCAGGTTGTGACAGACAGGACTTCTGCAGCTTCAGTCTAGAAATGGAAGTGCCCCAGAGCCTGGCCCAGGGTTCGCTCCACACCGGTTTTCCCAGGAAAGTGCAAGAGAGGCTGGTGGAGGCTGTACCCACCGTGAGTGTTGGAGGAGCCAAGTCCTGCTCCAGAATTAGCAGGGCGATGAACCTGCAAAGCCCCAGAAACATAGATAACCTGACGACTTTCAAAGCTGGTAATTTATCCAATTAAACATATTATGCTGCTGCAACCATATAGATTGGTGTATTTGTAACCCCAAAGGTCTCCACCTCCAGACAGTTAGGGATTTTTCTTCTTTCTGCCCAGCCACATCTGTCTGTATAATGATATCATGCAAAGCAGAATGTTGGCACAATTATGGGGAATCGCAACTAATGCTTTATTTGTCTTCTGTGGGCCATACGCTGCTCACAGTTTTCATGAGCTATGTGGAGTTGCGCTCCACCCCTCAGTACAGCCTCTTTCTGTTCTTTCCCCGACACTGTTGCAAACCCTGCTCCAGTCCTCCTGTGCACAAAGCTCGCCTTGACCAAACCGGCCTGCGCTGCACCTCCCGTGTTCCCGCCCCCTCCATGTCATTCACTTGACTTGGTCTTACATCTAGTAGAGCATAAACCTCTAAGGACTGCGTCTCCTATTTCTGTGCAGTGCGTGCAGCGTGCAGCAGAATCCTTGGCATGTGGATAGATCCTGATGGCCTAGGCCCAGAGTGGCGTCCAGGTGTGTGGCAAAGCTCACATCGGGTGAGCAAAATTGGGTGCTGACCCAATTCAGTCAAGCCTGAACAAAACAGAGTGTTTAGGTCTGTATCACTTAGGAGTTTCCAGGTGATGGAAAAATCCAATTCAAACTGGCTTAAGGCAGAATTAATGAAGACAGAATTAATTGGTTCAGATAACCACAAAGCCCAGGCATAGTCTAGATGCTGGTGTTTGGGGACTGAGAGTCAATCTGTGTCATTAGAATAAGATTTTGCCCAATGGTGGAGCTCCGTTATCCTGTTCTTTGGTCTTCGGGCCTCATCATCCCCCTGAAGCATTAATCTAGTGGGGTTCCGGTCAATAGATAAGAGCACCGCCTTAGGCCGTGCAGTCTCTCCTGGGGTCTCATTAGCTCCAGCTGGCTCACAAGCCAGTCCTTGCACTAATTGTCATGGCCACTGGACTACAGTGGGCTCCGAGGCTGAGGCCAGGGTGATAGGCTCCACTTCTGGTCCCAGCATCTGCATCTTCTTCAATGAGATCACCAATGTGAGGACCAGTGGTCTAGTGTGGCCAGTGAAGTGGGAGTGAGAAGACCCAAAGGATGGAGGAGATTGCTGGTGTGCACTCTGGATGTCTCCGCAGCTATGTAGCTGCTTCGGATGGTGTCGGGCCTTGGGGCTGGGCCCTGAAGGAACATCAGCAAGGAGCCCCGCCCACAGGAGAAAACCCACTGGACGAGACCGAGACGCTTTGCGATGTTGGTCTCCCACTCAGATCTTCCTGACCCAACATCATGAATGGGTGAGATCTCGTCTTTGGAAATGACATTTGGGGTCAAGAGCCAAACGCAAGCAGCGTTTGACCTCAGGATGTGCGTGACGGCATGCTTGGCCAACTGGCAGCCTCACCATTGTATGAAGGGGATTCTGCCTTAAGCCAGTTTGAATTGGATTTTTCCATCACCTGGAAACTCCTGAGTGATACAGACCTAAATACTCTGAATCCCCTGATGAAGGGGATTCAGGCAGGAATCCCTCCCTTTGTAAAAATTCCTTCCATTAATCCTAGCTGTATCAAGAATGATACAGAATAAGTCTATTCCTTGCCCCCAAGATAGCCTGGGCAGGTGGTATTGGAAGATGGGTACACGCCCTGTCTCTATCTTCTAACTCCCTGGAGAACAGCCCGGATTTCACGGCTTAGATATTAGTCACTCGAGTCTCATGTGGATCAGGGCTTGGCCCCTAGCCGGTGCTACTAATGGGGAATGGAAGAGCCCTTAAGAGGCAAGAGAAGTGGTTGGCCATTGGCATTGTGCCCTGGAAGGGGAGAGCGGGACCTCAGCCTTTCCTTTGTCCCTCTTTTGTAATGTTCTTTTTCATTACCTGAGCAGCTTTGCTCCTCATTATAATGTGTTGTCTCCCCACATACCCGAGAGCAGCAGGGTCAGCCAAGCTCAGGCTGAGGCCACTCACGCTGTGAACCACCATCAGCCTTTTCCTTTCATAAGTTGATTATCTTGGAGCCCTGGTACAGTCACCAGGAAGCTAACACACTTAGCAATGTCCGTCAGTCGGGTCTTGGGTGAGATGGTGTCTGACCCCTTCCTGCCTGGAAGCCTGGCCCTTCCGGCTCTGGCTGGTCCCCATGTCCATCTTTTCATCTTTATTATAGCCGTCATCATTGTCCTTCTCTTTCTGCCTTCCTTCACTTCCCCACTTTCTCTTCATCCTCCTCCTGTGCCTCCTTTTTCTCTTCTTTACAGTGCTACGCATTGAACCCAGGGCCCTTGCACTGAGCTACAACCTCAGACCCCTTTTTTTTTTTTTAAATCAGCACAACATATTTGTTGAGGAAAAGAAAGCTCCTGTCCAAGAAAGAGACAGGATGGGTGGGGTCCTGAGTAGTTGGTCCCCATCTTCCTTTTATTATTACTTTATTTTGAAACAAAGTCTTGGTAAGTTGAGGAGATGGCATCAAATTTGAGATCCTTCTACTTCAGCCCACCCTCTGGGTTACGTCACAGGCACATGCCATCACTCCCAGCTGTCCCTCTCTTGAAGTAGGATGCTCCAAACCCAACCCTCCGATAGATATAATGAAAGCAGAAGAGAACCGAAGTCTCCATCCTAATATGCCTCTTCCTTCAGGATGTCCCACCCTGCTTTACTATGTACAGCGGTCATTTGCCTGCTGGTTACTCAGGAAGGGCTTTGGCCCGCTAGCCCTGGCCAGCGCCTGGGCCCCAGCAGCCCTTCCGCTGCTTCTCTTTCCTCTTACACACGGTGGAGTTCATTTAGTGAAACCCAAGGTATGACTCAAGAGACAAGCGACCTCAGTCGGGAAGTATAAGCTAAGCAAGCCTGGTGCCTTGCAAGCTCTTAGAAGACATCTCAGGACTTAGCAGACAAAACTCAGTGAACGTGGGACACTTCACGGTGCCTGCCCTGAGCACGGGTGACTGAACACAGGAAGAAGGTGCTTGCCTGGAGAGGCCGAGGGCTCCCCGTCTGGTGAAGGAGCCCCAGCTAAACAACTAGCAACACCCCCAGGGATGCCAGGTGCCATGGTGACAGAATAAACAACAGGGACCTTCACCAAGAGCCGACCTCAGAGCTGGATTTGCAAAGGCACATCTGATTTCTGGGGTCAGCAAATGAGAAGCCACACCTTCTGAGAAGCAGGTCCAGAGGCTCAAAGAGATGTGCACCTCCACAGCTGGGACTGGTCCTGGGGGACAGGTCCCGGGGAGCACAATGACCAGGCCAGGCTGAATGGGAGACTCCAGCCAGACCATCAGAGCTTGGGATTGCATTGATCCTGTGGACTCTGGGAAGAGAAGAAAGATATCTGAGGAAGAGCCCAGGGCAAGGAGACCAAAGAAGAAGCTGGGATGGTAGCTGAGGAGTCTTCTGGAATATGCCAATCTTTCTATAGATTGATAAGGAAAAAGGTAGAAAAATAGGCAAAGATAGAAACAGGCATACAATAAAACAACACAACATGAAAAGCCAATAGATAGGCGTGAAGGTCAGGACCTCATCAGCAGTCAGGAAAATTAAAAGGAGACCTAAACGCATTGCCGTCTCACAGCCACTGGACTGCAAAAGCCACAGAGCGGCCGGACCAAGTGTCCATGAAATGTCACACAGTGATAGAGTCAAAGCTCTCTGTGAAGCAGTTTGTAGGCTTCTAATGAAGTTGTAGAGTACACAGCACCGTCGGCCACGTAGCCAACTGCCCATACGACGTCCCTTGGAACCGTGAGAGGAAGCGAGCAGGAGAGAAAACTGGAAAGTTGTCTGCACGGCTAAGCTGGGCAGAGCTGCATTCCCCTAGACTCACTGTGGTGAAGTTCCGACTCACCGAGCCTCGGAAGACGATGAAGCCGGAGATACGCTCTTAAAAGAGATCGTGGAGGGTCACGAGGGTGAACACTAGCCCATCATTCCTGGTGCCATTACACAAAGATGAGATTAGGACAGGGGCAGGCTCAGGGGCTCCATCGTGTGACGATGCCTGAAGAAGATGACCCCCTAAAGCCCAGGGCATGGCCCCACTCAGCCCCCGCGGGACACTTTGATCCTGGCATTCAGCCTTCACGAGCCCGGAGAGGTTGATTTCTGCGGTGTAGGCAGAGGCCCAGGCCCTTTGCCAGGGCCACCCTGGAAAACCAACGTGGCTTGCCAGAGGGCATAAAATTACTCTTTTCCTACATACTTTAGACCATTTTTATTCACATATAGTACCAAATACAGTGTAAACGTTAAGCAAATAATTGGGACAATGTAACATTTAGGAAATTATAAGAAAAAAGTCTGCACATGTTCAGTACATATTTATGAATATTTTACACTTGTGGTTGGTTGGTTGTAATCATATAGAACTCAGCTTACAGGGCCCTAGATAACATATTCATTAGCTTTCGTTGGAATTTTGTCACTGATATTTGAAATTTCAGGTATTTCTAAGTTGAATTTATGGCCATTTGTTTTGTTCAGCTTTAAAACTCAATGTAATTTCAAAGATAGTGTTGTACTATTTCTTCATTTATTATTGAATATTTACTTAGAGTACTGTCTTTGGGACCATGCATTTTTTATATGAAACTAAATAATGGGGAGCTCGGCAAATTTACTTTGGTTTTTGTTTTTTATTTTATTTCTGTTGAAGTTTAATTTATTTTTTAGTATGGAAAGAGAATTAAAAATAGTTTAAAAATCACATTAAAATGGTACAGAACTAAAATCTGAAAGGCACAATAGATACTGCGAAAGGGAAGAATACTGTTCAGAGGGAAGGAACAACTGGAATGAGGAAAAGGAGAAAAGAAAGAAGGAAGGAAGGAAGGAAGGAGGGAGCGAAGGAAGGAGGGAGGGAAGGAAGGAAGGA
>PVJA010057980.1:0-10235 GCA_004027025.1 Myocastor coypus
TGAGCCACCACGCCCGGCCAGTACGTCCAGCTTTTAAATGCTCTTTTAAAAAGAAGTTTTTGTGTGGCACTGGGTAGATAGCCCACTAGCTTAAGTGCCTGCCTGGCTAGTGCAAGATGCTGAATTTAATCGCTGGTATAAAAAACCACCACCAGCCGGGCATGGTGGCTCATGCCTATAATCCCAGCACTCGGGAGGCTGAGGCAGGAAGATTGGTACAAGTTTGAGCCCAGCCTGGGCTACAAAAGTGAGCTCAAGGCCAGCCTCAACTGCATAGTGAGACCCTGTCTCAAAAACACAAAACAAACAAACAAACAAGAAACGAAAAACCGAGCCGGGCGTGGTGGTGCATGCCTGTAATCCCAGCACTCGGGAGGCTGAGGCAGGAGGATCGGTGCGAGTTCGAGACCAGCCTGGGCTACAAAAGTGAGTTCAAGGCCAGCCTCAACTGCATAGCGAGACCCTGTCTCAAAAAGACAAAAACAAACAAACAAACAAAAAACCCAACAACAACAAAAAACCTATGAGTTTTGTGGTATTGGATATTGAACATGACTCTGTCTCACTGAAATTCAACCTCTGTCTTTTTTTTTTATCTTGAGAAAAAGCCTTGTTAGGTTTCCCAGGCTGGACTTGAACTTGCAATCCCCTTGCCTCAGTCTCCCAAAGTGCTGGGATACATTTCTGGTTTCCATGCATTTTAAAAATAACGTTCAAATAAAGCCGTAAGTTGCAATTGGTTGATATCTCTCTTAGATTTCTTTCCTGCTCTTTTGTTTTAGTGCCATAAGACACTAGTGTATTACTGCTGCATACTTTATAGATTGTGCTGGTTTGAGATCTTCGGCACTTACCATCATAAAAGAAAGGAGGCCGGAGTCATTTGAAGACTTGTCTGGATGTCTAAGATGTTTAACATGACTCCCTTAGATGTCTAAATCTGTCAGTTACTCATTTCCTTCATCACTTTTGTTTTTAAATTTTTTTTTCTTGTTTCAGAACTTTTGTTTGTTTATTTATTTATTTTTATGGCTGGCTCAGCCTGCCCTGAGGGCAGGGCTGGCGCAGCATGTGGTGCCAGGGATCGAACTGCGGTCCCTGAAGCCACCCCAGCTTTCCTAAGCAGGCGCTTTAGACCACTGAGCCATCCTGCCGGGCCCCCTTGTTTGCTTTTTTTCTTTTTAAATTCTCATTCTTTATTTACTAGTTTTCAAAAATGAATTGGTGGTGGCTGGTGAGATAGCTCAGCTGTCTAAAGTGCCTACTTAGGCAAGCTTAGGCAGGCATAGGGGTGGCAGTTCGATATCTGACACCACAGATTGTGATACTGTGCCAGCCCTGCCCCTCATGTAGACTGAGCCAGCCCCCCCACCCCCCCAAAAAAAGTGAGTTGGTAGTTTACTAGCATCCTATATGACCAATTAATTTTTTATTTATTTATTTTTTTTGCGGGTACCAGGGATTGAACTCACGACCTTGCACTTGCCAGGCAGGCACTTGTGCCACAGAGCTATCTCCGCAGCCCCTAATTTTTAAAAAAACTGTCAGTGTGAAGTGATTTTATTTTATTTTATTTATTTATTTATTTATTTATTTATTTTTTGAGACTGGGTCTCACTATGCAGTTCAGGCTGGCCTTGAGCTCACTTTGGTAGCCCAGGCTGGTCTTGAACTCGCACCGATCCTCCTGCCTCCGCTTCCCGAGTGCTGGTGAAGTGATTTTAAATGAAATCACAGTGATCCAGTTACAGTGGTTGCAACCAGAATCATGTGAAAAATTAAGATCATGAGCCAATGTACTACTCTAGCGTATTTAGATACTTTAGCTTATCAAAGTGAATATAAAGAATATTCATGGGGCTGGGGAGATAGCTCCATGGCACAAGTGCCTGTCTGGCAAGTGCAGGGTCATAAGTTTGAACCCCAGTCCCACCAAAGAGAGAGAGAGAGAGAGAGAGAAAGAGAGAATATTCATTGCTTCTTTCAAAATAGTTTAAAAATCTTTGAAATAATTAAGACAACCTTATGGATGTGCCCTTAAGTATGAAAATAGGTTTAGGACATAGAGTAAGAGAGATGTGTTAGAAGAATAGATATTTATATGAAACTGAGGTGGATTATATTTATTTAAAATATCCAATGATTTTGATAAGGTGAATTAAGAAAGATCACTGTTGCTTAACCAGTCTTTTGTGTCTACCCTGGTGCCATCCCCTCTTCTGTATTTTCCTAAATTCCAGTTTGAAAGCCGAATGGCTCTATAGCCAAGGCAAAGGGAGAGCATATCGACCTGGCCAACACATCCAGCTTGTCCAGTACCTGGCTACAGTTTGTCCTCTTACTTCTATACTGGGTCTTCAGACTGCAGAGGATGCCAAACTAGAGAAGATTTTGAGCAAACAGAGGTACACACATTTATTTGTGGCAGCTGATGAATTTACAAGTAAAAATAGCTCCATTGGTTGGGGAGTTAGGGCTTTGGCCCAAATTTCTGGGCACTTGGGCCTCTTATCACTGTAATAGTCATGCAGAAAATTGAGCCACACAGTGCAGCTTGCTCCACAGCAGCTGCATTGCTAATCATTTTTTGAGCAGAAAGGGCCAAGAAATATATCATGAAGAAATGAGATTTTAAAATACATAGGGATAGCCGGGCGTGGTGGCGCACGCCTGTAATCCCAGCACTCGGGAGGCTGAGGCAGGAGGATCGATGCGAGTTCGAGACCAGCCTGGGCTACAAAAGTGAGTTCAAGGCCAGCCTCAACTGCATAGCGAGACCCTGTCTCCAAAAGACAAAAAAAAAAAATAAATAAATAAATAAAATTAAAAAAAAATACATAGGGTTGGGGGCCTGGCAGGATGTCTCAGTGGTCTAAACCGCCTGCTAAGGAAATCTTAGGCAGCTACAGGGACCACGGTTTGATCCCTGGCACCACATGCTGCGCCAGCCCTGCCCTAAGGGCACGCTGAGCCAACCATAAAAATAAACAAAAGTTCTGAAGAAAAAAAAAATACATAGGGTTGGGCTGGTGAGATAGCTCAGTGGTCTAAAGCACCTGTTTAGGTGAGCTTAAGCAAGTGCACAGGGACTGCGGTTCAATCCCAGGCACCACGTGCTGTGTCAGCCCCACCCCCAGGGCAGGCTGAGCTGGCTATAACATAAATAAATAAATAAAGTTTAAGATTAAAAAAAATAAAATACATAGGATATAAAAAAATTCAAAAAAATATACATAGGGTTAGGGATATAGCTCAGCAGCACAAGGGCCTACCTTGGTGCTCAGGGTCCCAAGTTAGATTCCTGGTGCAATGAATAAATAAATGTATCTGTCTGTTTGTCTGTCTATATTTATTTATCAGGGGCTGCAGGAAGAGACCCAGTGATAAAGTGTTTGTCTAGGATGGCCTGGGTTTGATCCTAAGCATCTTAAAAATGTTTTTGGCCTTGTAATGTTGTTTTTATAATATGGGTTTTTAAATACTAAGAAGCATAGCTTGAAACATTTAATAATGATTTTTTTTATCAGAGATCTTACCTTTAAATATTGGTGCTTCTTCCTTTTTTTTTTTTTTTTTTTTTTGTACTGGGGATTGAACTGAGAACCTTATGCTCACCAGGCAGGAGCTTATACTGATGAGCTAGCTCCCTGGACCTGGGCATCTGTATAATTGTGCATCTGAGGGTGTCTATACAAGTTAAAATTTTAATCATTTTTACCCAGTGCTTTCAAATGATATACCTGCTTTGCAAAGTTGTCAACTTCCATCTTGTTGGTATTGTTACCTAGAAAGCAAAAGAACTGGGTTTTGGTGGTGGTGGTGGTTTGTTTCTTTCTTTTTGTTTGTTTCCAATAGATGACATTGGACATTACTGATTTTTAGGTTTCACCAGAGGCAGTTGATGAATCAAAGCCAAAATGAAGAGTTGTCTTCTCTTGTTCCTGTAGAAACAAGGGCTCCCCTCATACCTGACCATTCAAGCCCTATTCAAGATTGCCCCATAGTCCAGGAAAGTGGTAAGAAATTAATTCATCTAAAAAGGAAGGAAGGAAGGAAGGAAGGAAGGAAGGAAGGAAGGAAGGATGAACAAATGGATGGGCTGGATATAGCTCAGTGGCATAAGCACTTTGCCTGATAAATACAAGGTCCCAAGTTGATCCCTGGTACTGCAAGAAAAAAACAAACAAACAAATTAATTCATCTTTAATCACTTTGCTTCAACTATTTTGATTTGTTTGGTACCATTACAAAAAAAAAAAAAAAATATATATATATATATATATATATATATATATACATACAATGAAATTATTATATTTCCAATTTAAAAAATTAAGAATGGCCAAGTATGGTGGTTCATATCTCTAATTCCAGAACTTGGGGGTCTGAGGCAGGAGGATCACCACGAGTTCAAGGGCAGCCTGGGCCACATAGTTCAAAATGAGCCCTAAGTCCATAGGGAGACCCTGTCTCAAAAAGACCAAAAAAAAAAAAAAAAAATGAAAAACTGCTGTACTTTACATACATCAGAGGCTTTTTTTTTTTTTTTTTGTCTTTTTGAGACAGGGTCTCGATATGCAGTTCAGGCTGGCCCCTTGAACTCACCTTTGTAGCCCAGGCTGGTCTTGAACTTGTACCGATCCTCCTGCCTCAGCCTAGCCTCTCGAGTGCTGGAATTACAGGCATGCGCCAGCACACCCGGCTTCTTCAGACGCTTTTTTTTTTAGAATTTTTTATTTTATTTTTTGTCTTGTTTCAGAACTTTTGTTTGTTTATTTGTTTTTATGGCCAGCTCAGCCTGCCCTGAGGGCAGGGCTGGTGCAGCATGTGGTGCCGGGGATTGAACTGCAGTCCCTGCAGCCGCCTAAGCTTTCTTAAACAGGCGCTTTAGACCACTGAACCATCCTGCCGGGCCCCTTCAGACGCTTTTAATAGTGTAATAATTTGTGTTCTTAAAAATGTTGTAGGTAGCCGGGCGTGGTGGCTCACGCCTGTAATTCCAGCACTTGGGAGGCTGAGGTAGGAGGATTGGTGTGAGTTCGAGACCAGCCTGGGCTACAAAAATGAGCTCAAGGCCAGCCTCAACTGCATAGGAAGACCCTGTCTCAAAAAGACAAAAAAAAAAAAAAAAGTTGTAGGTATATTGTTAGAAATATCTGAAAACATTTATTTTACTATATTTCAGGAATTAGATATCATTAAAAGGATACAACTAAGAAAGCTCTTTAAATGTTTAGCAAGTTAAACAATGCTCTGTTGATTCTTGTAGAACCTGTCGTCCAGGTCAATTCTTGGGTTGGGATAAGCAATAATGATGACCAGTTGTATGCTGCTAAGAATAACTTTCCAGCCTCAGTACACACTGCAAGATATTCTCGAAATGACCTGCACCTGGAAGACATTCAGACCGACGAAGACAAGCTAAACTGCAGTCTTCTGTCTTCAGAATCTACTTTTATGCCAGTTGCATCAGGACTGTCTCCTGTGTCACCTACAGTTGAACTGAGGCTACAGGGCATTAACTTGAGCCTAGAAGATGATGGTATTATGGATGAATCTGTGAAGGAGCTGGAAAACCAGGACTTGGATAAAGAAAAGGAAAAGGCATTAGAGGGAACAAATGAGAACTCTGTTCAGCTATTAAAAAGTAAGATCAATACAACAGTAGATGAGAAACCTGAGCTATTATCTCATCTTGAGCCAGTGATAATTAATGCCGTCTCAAACAATGATAACCATAGTCTTACATGTTTTCCTGAGTCAGCTGGACACAATGTCTCTCCTGCAGAGCCAAATCGTGAAGAAACCATATCTGAAATAACTTCAGAGAAACTTCCCTGCAACATTTTATCTCAGAGATGTGTTGTTCTGGGACAAGATAAGATTTCTCTTCAGAAATTGAATGAAGCAGTCACCAAACTTCAGGCCTGTTGGCGGGGCTTTTATACTAGGAACTACAACCCTCAAGCCAAGGAAGTGCGTTGTGAAATCCGGCTACGCAGAATGCAGGAACACATTGTTTGTTTAACTGATGAAGTAAGGAGGTGGGTCAAAAATCCTGTTATACACACTTTCATTGGCTTCTGGTATAAATTTCTTGGTGCTGAGGACCAAATTTTGTGCTTGCTAGGCAAGTACTCTATCTCTGAGGGTAAATCCATGGGGATATCAGTTTCTTGTGTTGTTTCAGAACAGTATGCTACTGTGCTACTGTGGTCGCAATTTCTCATGCCATATACTCACTGTTGTTTTACCTGTTGGTCTCCTAGAGTATACTGAAAGCATCTTGAGGGCACACATAATCATATGCATCTCCATCCCCAGCACAGTAATTGATTTGTCTACCTGTCTGCCTGCCTGCCTGCCTGCCTGCCTGCCTGCCTGTCTGTCTGTCTGTGTCTGTCGAAATGTAAAGTCTCAAAAAATGTTGAATAAATGTGAGGCTGTATGAGCATGTATAATTCTGTACATAGAGAAGTATAGACAGTGTAGAAAAACTGGGAATAAATAAAAATTTAAGGAAGTCTATGTAGAATCTGTTAAGTAACATAAGTAATAAGTAAAATACTAAGAATCCAAAAGGGAATAAAACTCTGGGGCTACCATGGGAGTTTTTTTTTTTTAATTCTATGGCTCTCATGTTCTACAGAATATAAAAGCAGGAAAATCAGGATTTTGTTAGTACTGAAACTATTTATTAATGTCATTAGATGGAAACAGAGAAAACAACAAAAGAGACCAAAAAGGGAGAGCAAGAGTGATGTTGGAGGGGCTGGGGAAATAGCTTGGCCATCTGAGCGCCTGCCTAGCAAGCACAAGGACCTGGATTCTTTTTTTTTCTTTTTTTTTATGGCTGGCTCAGCCTGCCCTGGGGGTGGGACTGATGTAGCATGTGGTACCAGGGATTGAACTCTGGTCCCTGTGGTTGTCTAAGCTTTCCTAAGCAGACGCTTTAGACCACTGAACCATCTCTCCGGCCCAAGGACCTGGGTTCTATCCCTAGCACTGCATGCCATGCCAGCCTCAGAACCCTGAGCATACTTTATGTTGGCCACTGGGTGTGGTAGCGCATGCCTGTAATCCTAGTGCTGGGGAGGCAGAGGCAGCAGGGTCACTATGAGTCTAAGCTCTGTGGTGAGACCCTGTACCAAATAATTAATTAATTAATTAAAAATTTTAAAAAGTTTTTTTCTTTTTTAAAAGTTATATTGTCGTGAGTTTGAACCCCAGTCCCCCCCCCCCCCCCCCAAAAAAAAAAAAAAGTGGTGTTGGAGAGTCTATGTTCACTTCTATCAGGGCAAAGTGTTTCAGAAGAGATTAAAGAGGACATAGGAAGCACAGAGATTTCCAGGACATGTTAGAGTTCTAGTAGGAAGTTAGTAGTGACTTGATTGGTGAGCCTTATACCTGTCCTGAGGTTCTGTGATTTGCTAAATGTCCTTTCAGAACTCTGGAAAGTTGTTTTGTTCCTGGTTACCATTTGTTTTTGCTTTTGGTACTTGGAATTAAACTTATGACCTCATGCTTGCCAGGCAGGTGCTGTGCTGCTGAGCTATATTCCTCGCCCTCCTGGTTACTATATGCCACAACAAAATCAAACAGATTAAAATTCCAGAAGAATCTAAATATGAGCCTCTAGTTGTCCTGTTACAACTGAATTGTATAAACAGGACTTAATTCTCACAGAAATGATTTGTGATGATGAAGTGTTGCCAACTAGGCAACACTTGTACCTGAACATCAGGCTTTCTCTGAATGCCTGTGTGACCCTAACTACTCAAATCTGGAGATCGTGGAAGGCAAACTGGTACACCATGGTCCAGGGCCCAGGTAAACAGGACAGGTGTTTAGTAGCAATCACAATTTCTCTCTCTCTCTTTTTTTTTTTTTTTTTGTTGTTACTTTTGAGACAGGGTCTCACTATGCAGTTCAGACTGGCTGTGAGCTCACATTTGTGGCCCAGGCTTGTCTCTAACTTGCACCAATCCTCCTGCCTAAGCCTCCTAGGTGCTGGGATTACAGGCATGCACCACCACGCCTGGCTTAGCAATCACATTTTAGTTTAAATTATCTGTATGACCCAAGACTGCAAGTGTGGAAAGATATTCTTTTCAACAAGATATTACAAAGCCACGGAAATTCTTTTCCAGGACTTCATGAAGGGCTGGTCCTGTCTTTGGAACTTACAGGACCAGAACACACCAGTCTTGCCAAGTCAGCCCTTCCTTACATAGTAACTTTCCTCAGGACATCTTCAGCAGTGTGGGGGATTGAAAGCCAGTGTGGATAGATTGGATAGTGAATGGAAGGTAAAGCATTTAAAGAAGCATAGCTATCTCTTAGGAATGATGCTTCAAGGGGGTAAAGAAACTGGGTGAATGCTGCTGGAGAATCTGGAGTTAAGGAAGATTCTCTTAAGGATAAGAGATCTAGACCACATTTATGTGTTGATGGAAAGGTTTTGGTTCAGTAAAGGAGTTAAAACTGATGGTACAGAGGAAGAGAAGGATACAAATGAAGTTCCTGAGAAGGTGGGAGAGTGGATCCTTTGCACATGCAGAAGTGGCCTGAGGTCAGGGTGTGCTGATCAGGTGGTAGGTCTGATGTTGGGAGGGTGAACCAGTCTTGTCTGCTGTATCATCTTTTTCAATAATGTATCAGATATGAAAAACACATGCAAATGAGAAGAGGGAGGAGGTAGAAATGTGAAATGTGAGGTCTCCAGCTTAAATGTGAATTAATGGAGTCTGGCGTGGTGACGCAAGTCTGTGGCCTGAGCTACTGTGGGACTGAAGCAGCAGGGTTGCTTATGCCCAGGAATTCAAGATGAGCCTGTGCACCATAGACCTCATCTAAAAAAAAAAAAAAAAAAGAAAACTTTAAAAAATAGCTCAAATTGTGGATTTTTATTAGTGTAGGAGTCCCTTTTGGGTCCTCATTTTGATTCGAGAAGTCAGTACTTGTAATCCCAAAGTTATGTCATTGGAATCTCACTAAGGTAATTCCAATCTACCACTTACCATGCAACCCAAGGCAAAAGTAAAGACACTAAAACATATTTATAACTATTGGGGATGGGGCCCAGCAGGATGGCTCAGTGGTCTAAAGCACCTGCAAGCGGCTGCAGGGACCCAGGTTCGATCCCCGGCACCACATGCTGCGCCAGCCCTGCCCTGAGGGCAGGCTGAGCCAGCCATAAAAATAAACAAACAAACAAACAAAAGTTCTGAAACAAGAAAAAAAAAAAAAAAAAAGATGTTCATAGCCGGACATGGTGGTGCATGCCTGTAATCCCAGCACTTGGGAGGCTGAGGCAGGAGGATCAATGTGAGTTCGAGACCAGCCTGGGTTACAAAAATGATCTCAAAGCTGGCCTGAACTGCATCGTGAGACCCTGTCTCAAAAAGACAAAAAGTTAAAAAAGAAAAAAAAAAAGGTGTTCACGTATGACTTGTTTTTTCTAAACTAAAACCTTAATATTCAGCCGGGCGTGGTGGCGCACGCCTATAATCCCAGCACTCGGCAGGCTGAGGCAGGAGGATCGCTGTGAGTTCAAGACCAGCCTGGGCTACAAAAGTGAGCTCAAGGCCAGCCTGAACTGCACAGTGAGACCCTGTCTCAAAAAGACAAAAAAAAATATATATATATATTCAGGTGTAATTGAAGTGTTGCCACTTTATGATAACTAAGTGGGATTTGGGTTACAGTTTGGGCACTCATAAAAGGTTCACCATCACTGATCTATGTGAATACTGAGACCTCCAAAAATAATGACAGGAATAGGACAGAGAGGAAGACTGGTACAAAGATGTCAGTGAATGAGGATGGATAGTGGAAAGTCAGTACTTGGCAGACATTACAGGGAATGTAGCAGGATTACAGTTCACACAGGAGGAAGACCTGTGAAAGAGTCAATGAGAAGCAGTTTTCTGATTCATGTGAGACAAAATAATGAGCTCCTATTTTCTTCCCACCATGGACCTGCCTTGTATTGTGAATTTGCTTTATAAAAATCCCTAGAAAAGGCAACCTACTCAGGTCCCCTTATGTTTCTCTCTCAGACAGAAGCTTTTTTTTCACACAGCAAATATTTTTTTTTTTTTTTTGTCTTTTTGAGACAGGGTCTCACTATGCAGTTGAGGCTGGCCTTGAGCTCACTTTTGTAGCCCAGGCTGGTCTCGAACTCGCACCGATCCTCCTGCCTCCGCCTCCCAAGTGCTGGGATTACAGGCGTG
>PVJA010057981.1:0-10249 GCA_004027025.1 Myocastor coypus
CCATCAGAGAGGCCCTGTAGGGGTGTGCACCCAGTGGACGTCCCATCAGAGAGGCCCTGTAGGGGTGTGCACCCAGTGGATGTCCCATCAGAGAGGCCCTGTAGGGGTGTGCACCCAGTGGACATCCCATCAAAGAGGCCCTGTAGGGGTGTGCACCTAGTGGACATCCCATCAAAGAGGCCCTGTAGGGGTGTGCACCTAGTGGACCGTCCCATCAGAGAGGCCTTGTAGGGGTGTGCACCCAGCTCCTGGAACTCTCCAGTCTTTACACCTGGGCTTGGGCCAAGAGGCGTGGGTGTGAGAGAAAGTAGCTTAACTTTGTATTAATTACTTCCTGTCCCTGAATATAACTTTCCTGATTTGGAAAAGGAGATGTGTTTCCCAATAATGCATATTTATGTAATACATATTTAACATTTTGAATAGGATACATATGTAAGCCCACATTTATTATAAGGATTTATATTCAGTTAGATAAGGTAGGTCTTTTTCACCCTCTCAACTGCTAATAATCTTACATCAGACTTCCTAATTTGCAGTTTGTGTAGGTCAGGGTATTTATTTATTTCTTTATTTATTTTGCCTTTTTGAGACAGGGTCTCAACTATGCAGTTCAGGCTGGCCTTGAGCTCACTTTTGTAGTTCAAGCTGGTCTCGAACCTTGCACTGATCCTCCTGCCTCAGCCTCCTGAGTGCTGGGATTATAGGCGTGAGCCACCACGCCTGGCTTCAGGGTGTTTAATCTGGGATACTTTTTTTTTCTTTTTTGTTTTTTTGAGACAGCATCTCACTATGCAGTTCAGGCTGGCCTTGAGCTCACTTTTGTACCCCAGGCTGGTCTTGAACTCTTGAACTTGCACTGATCCTCCTGCCTCAGCCTCCCAAGTGCTGGGATTACAGGCGTGCACCACCACGCCCGGCTTAATCTGGGATCCTTGAAGAAGCTTCCAGGGTCCCAGTGCTCCTGAAAATATATACAGAATAATGAGCATTCTACCCTCTTAAGTGGGGGCTGTAGCTGCTCTTAGATTGCCTTTCCGCCTCCTCTCCCTCCTCTCCCATAGTTCAGAACTGCAAAGTCGTCCTTTCTCTGTTGTAAATATGGCCAAGTCCTTCCATGACAAGACTGCTCCAGGCTTAACATTGTGGGACAAACTTGAGGCCATTAATGAGGGTGGAAATGAGATTATTTGTAGTTTAGTTAATATCCCTCTGCTTCTAGGAGATAGATGTAGCATAAAATTACAGTTATCCTTCAGAGATTAGTCTTGTTCATCAGCGTGCTCATATTTTTATTGCCCTGTATTTTATTGCTCTGATAGCTGCAATTGATTTTGGTAGAAAACAACTGACAGTAATCTTTTAATGTTTTTAAATTAGTGAACCCAAAGGACAAGTTACCCTTTTTCCTAACAATCTGTGAAATTCTGGACTTGGACTAATTATGTTTTGTGTGTAGCAAGTTTATGTTCAGGATTGCTATGAAGAACTGACTAGGATTTTCATTAGTCCTTGAACATATGAGGAGACTTTGAAAATGTGCATGTTAAATGTCTTGGGAGCAAAGCTGCAAATGTAATGTGGCGTCACAGGTGCGTCAGTAATGGGGTTGATGACAGGTATTACCTTTGGGATATCAGCAAGAGCTTGACTTCCATTCACCTAGGGAGTGATACCAGGGTACCCTAAATTTCTTTCTCAACTGGGTCACTATTTGGGCATGTATTATGTGAGGACTCGTTTAGAGTCTGTTTTCTTTTTCTTTTTCTTTTTTTTTTTTTTTTGTCTTTTTGAGACAGGGTCTTGCTATACAGTTGAGGCTGGCCTTGAGCTCACTTTTGTAGCCCAGGCTGGTCTCGAACTCATATGGATCCTCCTGCCTCAGCCTCCCAAGTGCTGGGATTACAGGCGTGCGCCACCACGCCCAGCTCTAGAGTCTGTTTTCTGAGAGCTGCTTTGATATTGAAAAAGGTGTGTTCATTTTCTGCAGTTTGAACTCAGTAATAGCTGCCCAAAAAATGAATGACTTGGGCCACTAGGAAGGTTGTGCTGAGTCCCAGCGCGCGCGGAATGGTTCAAGTGATCAACTTTCCATTGTATTATGACTAAAAATAGCAGCTCTCTCTGCTTGTGCTGGGGTGCGAGGCTGCTTTTCAGCACTTCCTGTTCCTCTGTGCTGACTTTAGCGCTCTATTTACACTTCGCAGCAGGGGTGAAGGGAGGACGCCACTGCTCTTCTCAGTCGTTTAGGCAGGGAGGAAGGTGACAGCCCTCAGTGATAGCCGTATCAGTGACAGGTGATCTCCCTGCCAGAATAACACAATATAGTGGATCTGGGGAAAGGAAAAGAGGTCAGTAGGGTCTTCCCTGGCGCTGGGGTTTTTGTTTTTATTTCTAAGATTGTCTAGAGGGGTGGGGAGCCCCTACTTAGACAGTCCATGTGGGGGAACCAGGTGGTTCATGGCTGGCTAAAAACGGGTTGCTTGTGTGAAGGAGTGTGGCAGGCCCGACACTGTAGGCTTTCTTTCTCTTTGTTTTGCTCCAGGGTTTCTCTTACCTGTTTTCTCATAGATAGTGTGAACCATGAAAGAGAAGGTGTGTTAACGGGCCTTCTTGTGACCATCATGCTGCTGAAGCGACTAACGAGGCCTAGTTCAGTCCTGTGCCATTGGCCCCACACTGAATTAACCTGAAGCAGGTCCCAGACATCAGAGCATTTCTTTTGGGTTTCTTTTTCTGCTTGCATGGGCATCCATCCTCGTCCTGTAAAGGAAACCTTGTTAATAGCATGCCAAGTCTGCCTTTGTCTTGAGGCCTGAGAGGCCTGGTGTCTGTCCTTCCTCTGTATGTGCATGTGTGTATGTGTGCGCGTGCATGCTCGCGCTCACTCTGCGGGGCAGTGCTTATAGGTCATGTCTCCTAGGAAGATGTTAAAACCAGTCCTCCTATAGGGATTGGAGAGATCTCTGCCCTGCCTTGGATCACGTTGATGTGCATGTGAGAGCGCCTTGAAGGATCAGTGAGGTGCTTGGGTTTTGGAAGCTGCCTCTATAGCTGAGTTTCAGTGCTGCGGTGATGGCTGGCAGCATCCTGGGACAGCTCTTGGTGTGGCCTCTGACCGAGAAGAGGCATGCTGTGGAGGCACATAGACGTTCCTGTGCCCAGGATTCTTTCTTGCATTGCAGCACCTCAGAAATTCTAACCCAACTGTGGCGTGTACAGGGCACATCCCACCATGGTGTAGTGCGTAACAGGTTTTTACATTATCGTATGGTGAAATCAGAACTCCAGTTTCACAGCACATGAAGAGTATGGAGTTGGGTGCCGGCACCCCTAAGTGGGATTGCGGCCGGACACAGCTGCAGCCGTTTATGTGTCGGCTGCTGGCAGCCGCCCTCCCTGCTGTGAGCAGCACATGAGCTGTGCAGAGACCACGAGGCCCGCCAGCTTCTAAGTGCCGCTGAGCTCCTTTGTTAATGAAAGGAGTCACCTTCTGCTAAGTATGATTCCGGTGTTCCTTAAACCTTCTATTCTGAGGTGAAACCCAGAATTAAACCAAGAGTTTATTCACTATTGAAGGCATATGTTGAGCTACAGTGACTTGTATGGTGAGGAGACGGGTTTTGCCTAGGAATGTGCCACTCGGCCGTCCACTTTATCATTTGTTGCCACCTGTTTCTATGGCACCACCTACTTCAGGGCAGCTCCCACATAGTGTGATTCCTTTTTAAAAAAAAAAAAAAAAAAAACTTTTATTAAGAAATAACATTGAGACAGTTTCAAAATAGTATGATTCCTAAACAGGAGAAAGTCTAGCTCTTTGTGGGATTTTCACTCAAATTCTTCAGAGCCTTGGCTTTGAGCTGACTTCCAACAGCCGACACCTTGTGTGAGGTCCTGCGAGTTCCAGGGTGATTCAGCAGAAAACAGATGTGCACTTTGATTGAAGAAGGCAGGTGGTACTCTCAGGCCCTGCGACCTTAGGGGTTTGTACTTCCAAAAGTGCAGCTCCTGGCTGGTCCCTCCTGAATGCTGGAGTGTGGAGTGTGGAGCGTGCTAGGCTTCGCAGCTTCTGTGCGCAGCCCCCTCGGTTGGCTGAGCTGTCCTGGCTGCACCCTGCTCAGTGAGTGCTCATCCCGGGAGGGCTGTGTGAGGGACTGACGGCCTTGTGTGGCCGACCCACACGAGACGCAGATTGCTGCTCCACGAGGCCACCCTTCCTGGTGTTGGATCTCAGTGTTCCTGTCTGTATGTGGGAAACTCAAGTTTGATAAATACTTCTACTCTGTGCTACACATTTTACCTTACGTAAAATGACACTATCATAGTAGTGTCACCTGGCTACCACCCATTCCATCCTACAGGTAAAAGAGACTGAGGTCAAGAAAAATGTGGTAATTCACCAAGATTGTGAAGCGCAGAAGAGGCCTTAAAACTCAGATAATCTGTACCCCACGGCCCACATGCTTGCAGCTGCCCTGTGCCTGTCCATTCTCGAAAATGCACCTACTTTTCATGGGCTGAAACAGCATACCCTAGTCTTTGTGTCTAGAAGGACTAACCTTTACTAAAATTTTTGTTTTTCATCTATCAAAGCCTTTTCCTTCCTGTGCTTGATACTGGTCTCCATGTTGCATTTAGCTATTCTTTTATAACATCTTCTCTTTAGGTGAGGGGAGGAGGGTATATGATTTGCGTTAGAAATAATTGCCTTAAAAAAAAAGATTAAATAAAAGCTAAGGTTGAAGCAGATAGCAAACAATCATCTGGGATTTATGCTATTAAAAAATCCTTTAAAAGGGGAGAAGTAAAATTTCACAATTTAAATAAATAGCGTTCAGTACAAGATTGCTTTTAATCACATTGATATTCAAAGTTTATAGCAGTAATTCTAAAATGTGCCCCTCTGATTATTAAAGTACTTTTTGATTGAAGTTCTAAGGAGAATAGGAAGCCCGTTACTAGACTTAACAGTTGGAGTCACTCTACTTTCGAGAGAAAGGCAAAGGTTGCATCTATATTCATCCTGTACAGCAGGAATTACTATAAATGAGCAAAGGAAGGAAGAAAATGATTTTTGCATTTCAGCCACTCATAACATAAAACCAGACTTAGTGTTACTGCTCGTCTGTTAAAAGGCCTTGTTAACATGAAGTCCTTTTTAGCTTATATGTAAGCACATGGCAAGGAAGAGGTCATAGTTCATTAATAATTAGAGTCACAGTCTTGAAACAGAAACTGTTCCTTTCCCAGGTTTTACAGATGTTTTCCCTAATCATAGGCTCCAATGAAAATTAGAGCTTTTCCTGCTATCATTGGGGACATGGTATGTGGAGGAGGGTGCTTTAATGGCTACAACGCTTTGTACTTCATGGGATTGTTGGTTGGGGGAGGTTTACCCTTTGTTTTTGTTGCCGAGGACCCCGGGCTTCCAACTTGCCAGGCAAACATTCTAATGCTGAGCCAAATCCCCAGGCCCAGGCTTTGTACTTCACATTAAGATGTCCCAGCAGTCTACAGCATCCGAGAGGGGTGCAGGGCACGCCTGTAATCTCAGCAGAGGAGACTGAGGCGGGAGGACCGGTGCCCATGTGAGGCCAGCTGGGGCTCCCTTATGAGTTCAAGGCTGGCCTAGACTATGTAATGAGACCCTGTCTCAAAAACAGGCAAAATGGCTACAGCAACAACAAAAATGAGATCTGTTGTTTGGGAATAAAGATAATGCTGTAACTTTGAAAAAATTTTAGATTAGTTGCATTGCCTTTTTGGTTTTTATTTATTGATATTATTTTATCTTTTTGAGACAGGATCTCTGTGCAGTTCAGGCTGGCCTTGAGCTCACTTTTGTAGCCCAGGCTGGTCTTGAACTAGCACTGATCCTCCTACCTCAGTCTCCCAAGTGCTGGGATTACAGGCATGCGCCACCATGCCCTGCTTAAGAATTCAGTTGGGAATATATTTAATTTTTTATTTTATTTGTGGAACTGGTTGAACTCAGGCCCTTGTGCTTGCCAGCCAAGTGCTTATTCTACTGACCTATCTCTCCAGCCCTCCTTGGTTTTTAATTTTATTATGGGCTACTCAGAGATAAGTATTTGTTTTGGTTTTGGGGAAGTGCAGTGCTAAATCATTGTTTTCACAAATGTGTCCAGGACCCCTAGTTTCTGTGTGCTGCTGGTTATGCAGAAAAGAGGTGCTAGGTGGCAGGTTCACAGAAGTCACTTAAGCAGAGACAGTAGGAAGAACTGCATTCTAGAAGTCAGTGTAGTTAATCCTCAGTTCAATGGGATGAGTGATTTAAAGAAAATTCTGTGGCTGTGGAGCCTCGCTTGACCTGTTTGTACACAGAGTAGTAGTAATACCTCCTGGGGCTGGGATGGTGGCATGACACAGGGACGGAGGGCACTGCTAGTGAAGGCAGCGTCTGCCACAAACGTCAGCAAGCAGGGACCTGTGAGGTGTGGGGTTGGCTGGGGAGATGCAGCGGTGGTGGAGGGCTCCTCTAGGGGCAGGACAGGCACCTGCTGCAGCCCAGGACTGATAGCCACAGTTACACCTGAGACCTGAGGGTCAAGTCCCTCCGCTGAGGTCCAAAGGAGAAGCGGGTGATGGCTTCTACTTCCTTGGTCGCCTCCTTCGCCGGTGCTTGACTTGCAGAGAGAAGCCAGTGTGGGCATTGGTCCGCATTTGTGCTGAGTTGTATTTGCCCTCTCTTGGAAGCTGTTGTTTTGCTCATCTTTAGGCTTCTTCCTGTAATGGTCTTCAGACTTCTTTTTCTGGGGAAGAAAAGCAAGTTATAAGCAACAGAAGAAAGTCATCCTTAGTAAGTTAGAAAATGCATGGGTGGGGGTGGATATACATGATTTTATGTCTGGTGGCATGGTCGTGGGGGTTTTGCCTAATGGGGAATTTAGAAAATTGCCTATTCAGTTCTTGGAAATTTCCATTTTGATTTCAGCAGTTCTTCCTTTAAATTACCTTTTTCTCTTTGGACACTATAGAGAAGACATTCTTTTTTCTTCTTCAGTACCAAGGATTGAAATCAGGTCCTTGCACTTGCCAGGCAAGTACTTATTCACTGAGTTATCTCCCCAGCTCCTTGAAGACCTGTTTTAATGGACAGAATTATCCTTATAATGACAGAAGTTGATATATGCCTTTCATCGTGAAGACTTTTCTTATAATGGAAGTATGGAAGATGGAAGCCATTGTTCTTTGTAATCTCACCCTGAGCCTATTCTTAATCTTCAGTTATAGGATTTGGACTGGGGGTTATTCACGTGGAAGCAGACACATGGGCAGCTGGCTACTTGGAGTTCCAGTGGTGAGCGGCTCAGAATCGCCACCCTGGCTGCGCACTTTCTGACATGCTCTGGACCCTACCCCGACCCACAGCAGGCCCCGAGAGCCTTTGCTCGCTGTGATTACTCCTGGAGAGGGTTCTGGCTGTCTTGCCTTAGCCTTGTTCATTTAGCTTGTTTCCAACCCGTGCTGAACAGGAAGTTTTCTGGGCTTCATGCTATGCGAGAAGCCACTGTTGTAACCCCCAGCCAACCTGTCGGTCAGCAGATATTTATGGAGCTACCCACCAGGTGCCTGGCTCTCAGATGGGTGTTAGAGGTAGCATAACACAAGCTAGACCAAGCCCCTGCCCCAGCGAGATGAGACACGTTGAAGACGCTGGCATTTTGGAAGACTGTGGCCTGCTATAAAGTCAGTAACATGGCCTGATGAGTCTGGGCTGGGGGTTTAGGCTGCCCTGGCTGAGGACGACTTGGGGGATTTAATGCCTGAGCTTGGCTCAGAGTGATGAGCTGAGCAGCCTTGGTCGCTGGGGAGAAGGAACAGGGAAGGAGGAAAGGGAGGGTCTCACCCCTGAGATCCCCAAGGCCCAGGGAAGGAATTTGGGTACAGTAAGGCACCCAAGAGAGAGCCGGGGGGGTCAGGCAGGAGGAGCGTAGCCTAAGGTAAGTCACGCCCTGGGCTGCTCACTTGGCCCTCCCTGCTGCGCAGACCAGGTGGAGAGACTGCCGAGCGGGCAGAGGTGGCAGCACCGAGAGAGCCTCCTCAGCAGTCCAAGTGGGTGGTGGCCTGTGGACGGACAAGAAAGGTGAGAGTGGGCACTTGGGGCGCGCACAGCTCAGTCGCGTCTGAGTGAGCTGAGGGACACTGAGGATGTTCTTGATCCCACACAGAGAACGCGGCTTGATGTCCTTACTGGGCGTTCACGTGACCTGCGGAGCGCGCAGTGCCACAGGTCTGGAGCATGGGGGGCAGCGCAGGTAGGAGCTGTGGGTCCCTCTGCGCCATCAGCAGGCAGAGGATGTGGGCTACTGGGGATAGTTTTGTTCCCCTAGGTGTGTTAGGAAGGACTCAGCACCAGAGGGTGGAAGGGAGCATCTGCAAGGTGACAGGGAAACAGTGCGGTAGCGTGGCTTCCAGAAGAAAAAGCACACGGGGAGCGAAAGCCGTGTTACACGCGTGTGAAGGAGAGTAAAGCCCGACAGAGACCGTTATCCCACCGGTATGAGGAGAGTTAAGGCAGGCACTGGGCAGCAAGGCTCTTGGAATCGGAGTCAAAGTGGAGGTAGCGATTGTGAGCCCGGAAGGGCACTTGCCTTAAAAGGAAGTGGGGAGACGAGGCGGCAGCGGGGGGACGTGGGGTATGGTAGAGGGCCCAGGGAGCAAAGGGGAGATACCTTTCACTTTTCAGTTTCATTTGGGCAGCATCAGAGCGTGTTTATATAACGCCATAGGAAATGGCGCAGGAGTGAAGAAGTATTGTGTGTGTGCAGTCGGACAGCGCCAAGTGCCGTCCTGAGAACGGGCGGCAGGTGGCCGGATTCCCAGCCCCTTGGGTCTGGCCTTAGTGTGGAACTTCTTCCACTGGTTACAGTTGCAGGTAGACATGTGGAAATGGGGGACACGATGGTTCTCCGCTGTGGCAGGGGATGTCGGAAGGTCGTCGGGAGAGAGGGAGAGCAGGAGTGCTGTCCACACGTCCTGCTTGTGCCTCGCTGGGGAGAGGGCCGAGGAAGCTAGTAGCCGCTCCAGGTGCACTTAGGAGGAAAGAAACCTCAAGGCCTTATTGCGGCCCAGGGCTATGCGGTGTTCACGTGAGCACTGCCTGAGCACTGGCCCCGAGGACAGGTCAGGAGGAAAGCCGGCATGCAGGGCCGGCCAGGTAGCCCAGCGGAGTGCCTGCGCCTGTGCCCCTCGTCCCTTCACACTGAACCTTGCTATAGAAATTTCGTAGTTTTCAAAGTTTTACATTGCTGCATATTCAAAGATTTGTTTTATTAATATGCAATAAAGGCTTAGAAATTAAAAAAAATAAAGCGCCTGCAAGTAGGCGCAGGGGCCTGGGGTTCAATCCCCGGGCCTGCCGTGCTGGCCCTGCCCCCAGGGTGCATTGAGAAGACAGCTGAGCCTGGGCATGGTGGCACGCATCTGTAATCCCAGCTCTTGCGAGACCATAAACAGGCCGACCACTGTGGGTCCAGTCTAGTAATGATACCCTCAACGCTCTGTAGACCCTTCCCTAAAATACCAAAAGAAAAAAGAAAGAAAGCCAGCATGGGTGAAGGCAGGTTGTGAGGGGAGCTCTCCTGTGGAGCCCTGGAGGCTGGAGGCGGAGCCCGCGAGGCTGGAGGTGTGGGCCGAGCAGTGGGGGCTGGGTGGGGCAGAGCAGGTGGTGCAGTGAGTATCTGAGGCCTCACTACTTTTGCAGGGTGGACGTGGACAGGCAGCACCTGAGCCAGAAGCGGGAGGCCAGGCTGGTGTGTGGGTGCCTCGTTAATGTGCATTGTGTGTTTCTTGGTACGCAGTGATATGCAGGATGTTAAAACAGACCCGAAGGGGATCGCTTCCCGGCCACACCCTCTAACGCTTGGCTTCTGTGCACTCAGTGTGAGCTGGCTGAGCACCTGCTCCTGGCCAGGTATTGCTCGGATTTGCTGAACAGCAGCCACAGGCCAAACTATCTTCATAGATCTGTTTGAATGGGAAAGTAGGCAACTTTTACTTTAAAATTTTATTTATTTATTTATTTTTCCTTGTTTCAGAACTTTTGTTTATTTATTTTTATGGCCAGCTCAGCCTGCCCTGAGGGCAGGGCTGGTGCAGCGTGTGGTGCTGGGGATCGAACCTCGGTCCCTGCAGCTGCCTAAGCTTTCCTCATCAGGTGCTTTAGACCACTGAGCCATCCTGCCGGGCCCCAACAACTTTTTTTTTTTTTTTTTTTTTTCTT
>PVJA010057982.1:0-10219 GCA_004027025.1 Myocastor coypus
AAAAAAAAAAAAAAAAAAAAAAAAAAAAAAAAAGGTGGCAGTAAGATAGAGCCACCAGAAACAGACACATGATTTCCATGACAAATATGGTAATGCTATATTTGCTGGTAGAGCCACATTCTATACTGCTGCGTGGACCTATAGAGCAACACAAATTGGACAGAATGGATCTTTTCCCCTGTTGGCAGAGTCACCCCCAAGGAACAGAGAGATCGATAATCATGCTAGCTGACATAATACAGCTACGCTCTTTTTTTTTTTTTTTCTTTTTTTTTTTTACTGTAATTTAGGGAAGGGTCTACAGGGTGTTCAGGGTCTTACTACTGGATTGGACTTGTAGTGATCCACCTGTTTACAGCCTCCCAAGAGCTGGGATTGCAGGTATGTGCCACCACACCCAGTCTCAACTGCTGTCTCAGTGAGCTCTGGGGGAGAGACCTGCAGGGCAGGCCCAGGGATTGAACCCCCAGCCCCTGCACCTGCTTGGAGGCGCTTTAATCCACTGAGCTATTTAGCTGGCCCTTAAATTATTTCTAAATGAAATAGTAGTTGATGCCAAGTAAAAGTTCTGTGTATCCATCAAAATAAAGTGTACTGAAGAAATAAAGTACAACTGAAGCCCAAGAAGAATAAAACTAAGAATTCCCTCCTGCTCTTAGATCAAGGAAGGTAACCCCACTAATGGCTCCCTCCTCATCTTCTCCCTGTGCATTAGCTGTGAAAGTCAGACCCCAGGCACAGCTCTGACAGATTCCTGAGCTTCCAAGGCTTCAGGAGCCAGCAGTGTCACTGAGTGGGCAGCAGCCCTTGTGAGTGCTGCTCCAAGGCTTCCCTGTCTTGCAGCAGCATCTGGCCCCGGTCCTGTGTGCAGCTATCCTATGAGTCCCGAGCATCCCTGCAGCACGGGGCATGGGGACCATCACACAGGCGCTCAGATCACTGGGTAGGGTTGCCTAGCCTAGCCCTTCTGATGAGTTCCCACCCTCACTTCTCTTGAGTCCACACTGCGCTGGCCCAGGTCTGCCATACTGCTGTCCCTAAAGATGACAGTAACCTTCAGAGGGGTGAAGCCCTGGACTCTAGTGGGATCTTCTGTGGGATGGCACTATTCTCCCTGACAACATAGATGAACCTCGTACAAGACTAACCTCTGAACTCTCTCTCTCTGGCCCTCTAGCTCTCTGCTGGCCTCCCTAATGATTCCATCTTGGCCTCCCCTGTGGGCCACCTTTCCTCCTCCTGATCTTTTAATATTGGCTTTCTCAAATGCTTCACTTTCTGTTCTCCTTTCCCTTCCAAAGTGTGAGTTATCTTCCACTGTGCAGTTGTTATTACTTCCCCGACAGCCACCACCACCTTCTCCCTGGGACCACAGATTCACCGCGGTCCCACCTTCCCTGGTGGTGTCCAGCTGCCATAGCATGTGGCTATGACATGATTCTGGCCACAAGACTCAAGAATTCATGCCTGGCCACATCGGGTATCACACAACCACGAAGGCATTTATTTTGTACAAAGTCAAAAAAACAGACACTGGCTCAACTATATCCCCTCCTCCAAAGTCATGTCAAACCCCTAAACCCCAGTACCTCAAACTATAATTATATTTTTAAAGACAGATAGCTAGACATGGGTAAGCCACAGGGGGTCATACAGGTTGGCTCTCATCCAACACTAGTGTCCTTAAAAGAGAGATTAGGATACAGATAAGCACCAAGCCAGTTGAGAACACAGGGAGAAGACAGCATTTTAAAATTCAAGAAACCAACCCCATAGATCTTTGATCTCAGACTTTCAGTACCCAGATGCAATAACAGTAATAATAATAGCAATAATAATGTCCATTATGTAAGCCACTCGGTCTGCAGCAGTTTGCTATAGCACACTAGCAGACTAACACAAATGCAAAAGTAGAAAATGCCTGGAGCCACTGTTCATCCTGGGAAGTTATCAGTCCTGGAGGTGCCCTATCTCCAATGTTCCAGTGTAGAGATAAGAAGTGTCCTTGTTCCCACAGTTGTTTTGAGGCAAGTTTTCTATTATTTGCAGCCAGAACCAAATCCACTGACAGACGTCCTGGGCAGATGGCAGTGCCCCAGTGCCACACCTGCCCCATCCACTGCGGACTACATAATTAATATCACATGGTTACCTCAAACTTAAAAATCTCTGAACTCTAGCTTCTTCCACAGAAGCCCTTCTGGCAGCCCTACCTCCTGCAGTTCCAGGGTCCTTCCTACTCTGCCTGCCAAGAATGTAAACCCAGCTTGTGTCCAATTTGACATTCACGTTGTCATAATGATAAAATTCTACCACTGCCCTCCGTAGTAACAATTTAAAGATATTTGCTGTGCTTACTGGAGGGCTGCAATCCACCAATACTTTTGGTCCTGCTGTGTGGGGGAGGGGCTCTAAATTATAGCTCCAACCACCCTGCTCTGGTCTCCTTTCTGCCTCAGAGCTCATCATCCAAGCATCTTTGACAGCAGGAAGTTCTGTCACAACTATTACAGTCACTCGACCACTTACAACTGACTCCACCCAACATACCTGAGTCCATATATGCCCCAGAAACATAACCAGAAATGTTGTGAGCAGCATCATACCTCACTAGGACCACAACTGCCCCAAGCACCAGAAGGCAGAGGAGAGATGGAAATGGGGCAGGCGTGAAAGAACTGTCAGAGACAGGGCGCACCCGGGGCCTAGGCAGGGGTCACGGAGCATCACCTTCAGTTCATCAACTACACACAGGAGCTGTGTGATTTTCCACATGTTTACACTATCTTCCAATAAAATAAATACCATAAAATGAAGGAAGGATGGATGGAAGGAAAGAGGAAAAAAGGAAGGTAATACAAGCAGATAAGCAAAAGAAAATAATGAAATACAGGAAAGAAAGTGGGGCAGTCAGTTAAGAAAAGACAAAGACTCCTTTGCACTCTGTGCCTCAAGCTTGTGAACAAAGCAGAGCCTTTCAATGGCCCACACTGTCCCCATCCCTGGGACAGTGGTCACTACCCAAGGTTCGTCATTCTTCACTAACGCACACTCTTGTTCATAGTTTTGCACACAGTCCTCTGTCTGCAATGCCTGCATGCTCTGTGGCACAGCTCTCCCTGCTGACATCACCTTCCAGCCCGCAGAAGCAGAGAGGCACCAAGAAGACTGTTTTCCTGGGAGGGGCTGTGGGCGAGTTAGAGACGGAGGAGCTCTGGGCCCAGTCCTACATGAGATGGCTGTGGAAAGGTCAGGGAGGGAAGACCAGGGGCAGGAGTACCAGCAGGGTAGTCTTAGGGAAGGGGTAGGCAGCTCTCAGAGAGGTCACGGAGCTGATGGCATCAGGAAGAGGTGCGAATCTAGGTTCTAAGCCAAGGCAGCCCAAGCTCTCCAATCATGAGGGGGCCCAGGCTCCAAGAAGGCCACATATCCCATTTACTGAGGTGTGCAGGTGGAAGCTGCCACAGAGTGAGTGAACACTCTGAGGCCAGGTGGACTGGGTGACACCAACCATCCTCTCCAACTCAAAGGCATACAAGGAGACAGTGGGCAGCCGCCGTCATGGAGATGCTGCCGAACACGGGACACCACCTGGGATGCCCTCGCGGGTCAATTCAAATTTACAAAGTAAAAATTAGTACTGGGGCTGAGAATGTAGCTCAGTGGTATGCTACAGACATGGCAAACACAATACCTTGTGTCCCTTCCCCAGCAACACACACACACACACACACACTCACAATTAAAATACATGAGTAACAAGCACAAACCTCTTAGTCATGTAAACATGATTCTGGAACCAAACCCAGGGCACACACAGAAGATGACGCGACCACCACACTCCTCCAGGGCCTGGACACCTCTGCCAGGCTCGGAGCCTTGCTCTTCCTCCAGATCCTCACGGGTTTTCCCAGGCTCTTCTACCTGTCCCATCACCCCACTCCATGGGTCAGTAACACACATGCACCCAGGTTATCTCCCTCATAAATCCGTGAGACACGCTCTTGTGATCCCTGCTTCACAGATGGGGAAACCAAGGCAAAAAGAGACTAAATATGCCATGCAATAAGTACAGACCCCACCTCTGCACTCCCTGCAGAAAGGAGGTTGAGTGCCCTGGCTGACAGGAACCACATGGCTAACCATAGGGAGGGTCATCATCAGAATGCTCATTGTTCTGGGACCCTTCTGCCAAACCCTGCTGCGAGGACTGCTGAGCAGTGAGGCCACCTATGTAGGCCCCCCGTGTGTCACTGGCCCACACCACCTCTGGCACCAGGAAACCCTGATGCTGCCCCCTACCCTACCCCAACTACCTCTCTGTTGCCCAGGACGCACTTGGACAATGTTCATCACCAGGCCGGCAGCCATCATGCCCACGCCAGATAGCAGAATGGGCACTGTGACCTGGCACATGGTGGAAAAGACAGTCTCAGGCAAGACCCCATAGGGGGACCGGATCAGCTCGCAGCTAAAGCTGCGCAGCTTCTTGCCCTGAAAGCGAAACTCCAGGTTCAGCTGGGTGACCACCATGGCCAGGATGTCATCCACATCCCAGAAGCCAGAAGTCCGAGCTTGAGGGCTCACTGTCTTCTTCTCTTCTCGTGACCCGCACCGAAAGAGGCTTCCCAGGAAGTTGCCAGGTGATTTGAGCCCCAAGCAGGTTCCCGGATGGCCCCTTGGCCAAGGGCCGGAGCAACCAAGCAAGGCACAAAGGCCAGTGTGGCTCAGAGCCTCATCTGGAGACCGCCAGCTCTCGCTGACCACTCTATGCAGGTCAGGTTCCTTCAGAGACTGGCTGCATGTCAGCTGGGAGCTCACTCTGCCAGAAGGCTCGCTGTTCCTCTGTGGTGACCTTGACTGTGTCCAGTAGCCTGGTCACGCTGGACCAGCTGGACAGAGACAGAGCCCACGTGGGCCAGGCCCTGGTGAGCGTCCACACAAAGTCTCCTGCCTCCTCCACACATGTGATGCTCTGCCCTTGGCAGAGGAGGGCCTGCAGGATCTCAGTCAAAAGGCCCTGTTCCTTGGGCCATCCTATACGAGTTCTATTCCTCAAAGCCAATGATCACATCTGTGGTCATTTCAACGACCGTTCAGGGAGCTGATGGTCACAGAAAGAGGTGTATTCACAGATGAAATGTAGTTCTGTTGTCCTTAAAAGGCCTGGAAGACTTGTCAATGTGCTTCCAAAGCGACCTTACTTTTTCCAGTTAAAAGGACAGACTCTGTACCCCAGAGAAGAGGAAGGGGCTGAGCTGGAAGCCACCTGGCATCCCAGGGATTCTACTGCTTGCTACATCCTCTGTGCATCAAATAGGTGTGGGAGAGAATGCCCAGGCTCAGGGGTGAGGGGGAGCACAGCCACAGCCAGCAGAAGCCACCTAAAGCTGAGAGTCAGATGGCAAGTATCGACCCAGGGCTCCCCATGGGATCGAGGATGCACTTTGCTCATGTTCCGAAACTCACTTCCTCTCAGGCACCTGCCTCGTTGTCCTCCATCAGGGAGTCTGTCCCATGTTCAAGTCTAAACCAACTTCACCTGGAGGCCCAGCCATCCTCAAACTCCTCAACCTTATCTTCTCTCCCATGTACCCAGGCAAGCTTCTCCACTTACTGGTCCCCCCAACCCAAGTCCCTGATGTCCCTTTCACTATGTCCTCAGTCACAGTCTTTATATATACTCATTCACCTAACTACATAGTCATGACATGAGCCACCTGTCATGTCTCCCAGGGGATCATATATTCAGATAGAGTCTCAACATATAGCTCAGGCTGGCTCCAAATTTGCCACGTAGACCAGCACAGCTTTGAACACATAATCTTCCTGCCTCAGCTTCCCAAGTGCATGTGCCATGCTTGTGCCACAGAATGAAATCGTGGTTTTTGTTTTTGATTTGAGAAAAGAGCCACAGGAGTCAACTGGGTTCAGGACATCAGCTGGTTTAGGATCGAAGCCCTTGCCTCCAGCCAGCTTCTCTGGCTGCTGAATGTATTTGATGAGACATTCTTTCCCAAGGCCCCAGGTACGTGGTAATGCTCTCCTGGCATGACAACCTCCTGAGCTGCCCTTACACTCTGGGGTGCAGTCAGATACCCTAATGTAACATAGAACTGTGCACAGGAGGACTGGAACCTTCTTGTCAGTACAGGAAATATAGAAATAAACCATCTGTATAATTTCATATAAAAAAGTGTTTGACATAGTTCCAAATTATGACAAAAATGTTTCTCAAATTTGTTTTAAAACTAAATAAGATATGCGTGTGTACACTCACACCCACCAGGTGAGCATATGCACACGCAAACAAACAAACATGCACACGCAAATGCAGTGGAAAGTTTGGGCTGGGCGGACATGGTGGTTCCTGACTGCAATCCCAACTACTCAGCAGGCTGAAAAGCAAGAATCCAAACTTGAGACCAGCCTGGGCCACTTAGTAAGACCCTAATGCTAAACCAATAAATGGCTGGGAAATGGCTCAATGGTTAACTTTTATTTCTTTCTGTACATTCTGACTACTATAATCATTTGCTTTTACAACCACCAAATAAAACTGTTGCCAGAAATGAAAGAATACATTCATTGAGAAAAATTACTTTCCTGTAAAACTTGAGAATACCACATGTCAACAGAGTTTATTGGACCATAATCCAGAAAAATGAAGAATGTCATTTAAAAATAGTACAGTTTCCTCCTTCACTGAAGAAAATCTCAAAGACCCAGAACTGAATTCCAGGCTGTATTAGATAACAGGAGGAATCTCGGTCAAGCATCACATAGTTTCTGGGTGACCCTGAAAAAGCTACCACACAGTCATGTGCACGGAGGGGAAAGGGATCAGCGCTTCCCAACCCAGTAACCATCTCAGCACTCCTAGGAGGAGACGGCATGCTGTATAGGAGCAGAATGTGTGCTCAGCACACTCAATTTCTGGACACTCAACTCCTCTCAGGGTGATCTTGAGCGTAGGCCAGTTCTGAGGCACGCAGGCATTCTTAAAGGCCTAAACACTTCTCTGCCTTGATAAAGTCTCAGAGATCAAGCTAATGAATTTTTTTAATAACTGGAAAGATCTTTCCATTCTCTTTCTCATCTCAAACAGCAGAAGCCACCCGAAGGCCTCAAGTACTGGCCCTACTGCTTGGCCTGCCCATGGTCTGCAAGCAGCCCCTGCGTCCACTTGGGCATCCTCTCCAGCATCTCCTCCTCCACAGGCCTTCTCCAGCCTGCCTTTGCAAGGCTACTCCCACCACCGGCTCTGGCACATCCCTCTGCTTCATTTTCTTCCTGGGCTTTGCTGCTCCCCAGCATTGATTACACACTGCTCTCTGTCTCACCACTCAACTGTAAGTACCACAGGACCAGGACCTGCCTGTCATGCCTCCCATGGGACCTGACCCAGTATGTGCTGCCTGCCTGAATGAATGAATGAATGAGCAAAAAGAATCCCAAAACCAAGAAGCAACCCAGGCAACTGTTTTTGGAGCTGAGTGTTATAAAGCTGAAAGCAGTTAGGATGGTGTACTGTCCTACCTTCTGGGGGAGCCCAAAGAACTTCAACTGATATAAACACAAGTTCCCGTCTTCATTCTGCTGCCATGGATAAGGTCCCTAGATAAACAACACTCCTCATTAAGCAGCGCAGGCACTGTGCCTATGTGTCCCTGAATACCAAAAGCTTGGTTTCTGCTAGCCTGCTTAACCATTCAAACAGGCCAGTCACAACCTCCTGCAGTAACCAGGACTCCCAGCCCCATTCCTACAGAGCATTATCTGGCAGAGACCACACTGAGGTGGTGCTGTGCAGGCTCTAGAATCAATCAATTGGCTTTCTACATTAAGGTATAAATCCAGCCCAGGCCTAAGTGACTTGCCCGATGAGCAAATGGCTCACAGGGAGAAGCAGAATTTTCCATGCCATATATCATAGTAAAGGCTCATAGCAGCCTGTGACACTGTGGTGACTCTGAAGGCAAGAGAGCAGCTCTGCAGCTGAGGACACTGATCCTCACTCAGATTTCCAGGGTGACAATTTGTCAGCTTCAGAGATGAAACATTTCTCTCATTAAGCAAAGACTTACTGCTTGGAATGCCTTGCTCTACTTGCTTAACACTTTGCTCATTTTCACACCTCTTTGCCTCAGCTATTCCCTACACTTTTCTCCACATCCTAGATATGTCACTCAATAAATAGCAGCCATTTCAGAGAAGCCAGATTTAGCACAAGAGCTGACATTCCTGGACCCTAGCAAACCGTGTTACTTCTGTCTACTGTCTTTTTATTCTGTGCTGTACACTTGCCCAGGGGATTGGGATACGAGCTGGCTCCTGATACTTGTCCCACTAGCCTGTGCACACTCCCTCCCTGAGTGCGACCTCCTGGACAGCCCTGTGTAGGGTGTGGTGTCTTCCTGCCCAGGCTGAGAAGCTGCTGCTCACCTCCAGTGTCGGGTGCTGCGCCACCCTCATGCCCTCTCCCCCAGCAGGGTGGAAGGAGGTGATCAAAACAACCTGGCACTGAGAACAGAGGAGACAAACATGACACAAGACACCTGCTCAGCTCTGGTGATGTCCTCTTTGCTAACTTTGCTGACATCACAAAGGCCTCCTCAGATGGAACTATCGGCCTGAACTTGAGCTAGCCCTGTCTAGTTTTGGTATCTCTTTCGGGGCTGCTATCTCCTCCCATCCGACAGCTATTTTTGCTGCCACAATGTGCACTGCTCTTGCCTGGCTATATCAGTGTGCAGCCTGTGCCTGGCAGGTACCCTGGAACTGCTGGCACCTGGTCTGACTTACAGATTGACTTGAGATGAAGCCCCTTGAGCCCTGGCTGGATCCCAGTTAACATAAGACCTTCACAGAGTAAGACTTACTTTCTGAAACTTAAAGGAAGAGTGATTTTCCCAGTTTCTCCTTGAAACAGTCCAACTTGGCAATGAAAAGTGCCTCTCCCTGGATGTTAATGAGGTCCCATCCATTATGAACGATCCCATCCCCATCACCACTACAGAAATTACTGGGGATCAACAACTGCTAATGATCTGTTGTAAGATACGGTTAACATGTTCTGATTAGTGCCATGCAATGGTTTCTCAGCCACAGGTAACCTTCACTAGCAAAGGGACAGGACCCTTTCCAGATTCACATGGGGAAGTGACTCCCTCTGCCATCAAACACAGCTTGTGCAGACAGGATCCTAGCCACATGCACCATTCTCTGGAAGCACAGCCATGACATGCCCTGATGACAACCTCCTCTGGGGAGGTTCACAGGACTCATGAAGGTGTACACAGAACTCACAAAGGAGCCCACGGGAAGAGAACATGTCATCATCCCACCAGCAGGGAAGCCTTGCCACTGGGGTTAAACTTCTAAAACTTACTTGCTGAACTGTGGACCACTCTAATCCTGACTGATAAAGCAGCAGCAACTGACCTTTTCTGTATCCATAACATTAATACATGTCTAACATCTCTGGATTTTTTGGGGGTTATGCAGGCTATGTATTCCTCATAGACAAATTCTACTTATGCCCATTTATGCTGTACCTGGCAAAATGACCCAACTTAAATGGGTGCCTTTAAGTTTCCAGAATCTCTCCAAAGTGCAATGCGCAGGCACTCCTATTCATACCCTCAGAAACTCCATTCATTCATTCATTCATTTATTTATTTATTTATTTTGCAGGACTGGGGTTCAAATTCACAACCTTGCACTTGCTAGGCAGGCACTTGTTCCTCGGAGCTATCTCCGCAGGCCCTGAAACTCCTTCTGATGGGGCCAAATGATTCCAGATAGCTAAGGATCTACATAAGCATCAAAAGACACACAACATTGTTCATTCCTAAGTAATTCAGAATCATACTGCAATGAACACAGAGGGCAGCACTCCCTGACAATACCTCCTGCTACCTGCTACTGCTCCTGTCACTCTTAGGCAACTGACTCTCCAGAGTGGGAACCAACAGCAGTGTCCTGCTTCTAACTACAGAAACAAAGTTGATAGAATTGGATCACACAAGATTGTCTTATTAACTGCCTCTGCTTCCTCTGGAGGCCACACACTTTGATGAAGCAGCCTCAGGAACTATAAGGAAACAACTTGCCATTGGTTACATCCCCTGTGTGTGCTTTGTCAAATAGCCTGACCAGACTAATATAGTTGTTACACTTAGAAATACATCAGAAGGGGCTGGGGAGATAGCTCAGT
>PVJA010057983.1:0-10240 GCA_004027025.1 Myocastor coypus
ATGAATATTTATTTAGCAAGTTGCAGCTAATTCATAATCTCTATCTCAGAAATAAGAATATAACAGAATACTGAAATAAATTTTTACTGTTAAAGATAAAATTGAGTAATGTAATAAAATACATTATAATACAATATTAAAGATTAAGTTTTATCTTTTCCAAAGGGTAGAAATCTTTTACAATATGCAGGATAAATGAGTAATTGTCCTGCCAATTTCTGGTGGTCTTTCGAAAGAAGCAGTTAATGCCTAAACAGTTTCCTTTTATTCTTCTTTTTATTTCTTTTTAAATTTCTTATAACTTTTTGTTGTTTTGCTTAGTTTTTTAAAACCAATTTCACACCTTCATATCCATGAGCCTAAATAATTAATTCAAAGTTATCATACAATACAGCAACCACTGCTGAATTTCTATTACATTGTTAACTGAAATTTTGTATCGTTTCTAATGCTTTTTATTGTCATTTTATATTCTTTTAAAAAATAAATCATTTACAATAATTAATCTTTTATGAGATAACATTATTTTATTGAGCTTATATTCTAATCATTGGAGATAATGTCACATAAAGATCCATTTTCCTAGAAGATTGTGCAAGCGTTCAATTGTCAAGATTCCCATGTGACTTATACTGATGACCCTTTGTATGTATTTCATTTGCATGTACTGCGCGATATTTCTCTACACAGAGCACTGACCAGAAAGAACATGGAATTATAACTTTACCACAATAACCGTAGTGTGAAAAATATTATTGTTGTAGTAATAGACTTCAAAGCAATATTCTAATGCTTAGCACATGAAGTTTTAGCAATTATAAAGTATAATATAATAGATCATGCTCTTAAAGTTAAGGATTTTGTTTTTCTTTTTTGTATTTTAGGGAAGGGTCTGTGGGATATTCAGGTTCTCACTACTAGATCAGACTCATAGTGATCTGCCTTTTACAGCCTCCCAAGACCTGGAATTACAAGTGCGCACCGCACCACCACACCCAATCTCAATTGTTGTCTCAGCCCTGGGGGCGGGGCCTGCATGGCACAAGTCAAGGAAAATAAAGCACCTGGAAATTCATTACAATGAACAGTCTCATGAAGAGGACCCAGAATTCAAATTAGGAAAGTTTGGTCCAAAGATTCATGTTCAGTATTCTTAACATTGACCATTTCTTCTCAATTTGAGCACCAAGTATATTTTCTTTCACTAACTCTTCTTATACCCACATTCCTCTTCAATTATTATAGCACTATTAAATGTATCTTTCTAAACAATACCTCCTGAAGTCACCTTGGAGAATAGTAGAATTACAACCATGTCAAATCTTGTTCAAAAGTAGCACTTGAAAAATAGTTGGTGTGGAAAAATGTGAAAAATTTATTGTTAATAATGAATGTGTGATCGATCTGTAACTGGTACTATTATACTGTGTTTTCTCCAATTCAAAATAAGTGTCTTAGGATTGCTGCTCACATCAGATTATCACGTCTCTGCAAGTTTAAGGTAGACAGCCTCTCCTTGCAGTCTCATTCAACCTCCACTGACCTGCAAAAATGCTGTGAAGAGAATAAATCAGTGACCCTAGAACATAACCCAATTACACTTATCTCTTCTAATTTGGATTAGTCTAACAATTTCTTTTTGAGAGTTCTTCAGACCTTAAGTATGAGGAAAGCATTCATTACTTTCCTTTTTTAACTTTTGTTGAATATGAATTCTTATTTGGAAGTTCACGATCTTGTTAAAGCTCTTATTCTTTCTCAATTGAAATGTTGCATTAGGTCTACGTTTTCTAATTTGTTTAAAATATTTTTTCTTGCGTAATATAGGATTATGTACTCACATTATGTTCCAATATTTTATTTTAAATAATTGTTATATAATATTTCAAATTTAGCAGAACCATGTCATAAATCTCAAATGACGTTTCATAAACTGAAACAGCACTTCGCTGCAATTGCATTCTTGGGGCTTTGACACTCATTAATGGTATAAAATAGCCTCTGAGAGGGCCTGCGAGATACCTCTGTGAACTAAGTGCCAGCTTAGGTAAGCCCAGGGACCCGGCTTGGATAGGCAGTGCCACATGTTGCACTGGCCCTGCCCCCAGCCACCCTGAGCAGACAAGTGAGACTGGGCGTGGTGGCTCACACCTGTAATACCAGTGCTGGGGAGGCTAAAAACAGGAGGATATGAGTCTGAGTTGTATAGTGAGACCCTGTACAAAAAATATATATCTTTCATATTATATATGTTATATATAATATGTAACTATTATATATTATGTATTTTATATAATTATAAATAATAATATATAATACACTAGATATTATATCTAATATAGTATATATTATATATGTATGTATATATATATATATATATATATATATATGTTAGAAAGATTTGACTTTCTCTAGTGTAAGAACTCAAAAGAAGAAAAATAAATAAATGAATAAATAAATAAATTTGGGAGGTTACCAGGAATCAAACTCAGGACCTTCTGTTTTCTGCATCTTAAACCCCTATATAATTTTTTTAGAAGAGTTACTTAAATACAAATTGGAAGAGTTAAAAAAATAATGTTTATTAAAAGTATTAATGTTTAAAAATTATTTGACCAATCTTACATGCCTATATCTATTAATCTAACCTATATCTATTAAGCTAAATTTAACCATTGTTAGATTTTTATTTTTGTTTTGTAATTCTGTATTATAGGAACTCATGCTTGTTTCTCTTTTTCTATCTTTGTTTCTGCTATTTTTACTCTTTAAAATAAAATTAAGAAAAAAAAGAAAGACTTGGGCCTGGCAAGATGGTTCAGCAGTTTAAACCACCTGCTTAGGAAAGTTTAGGCAACTGCATGGTCTTTTCGCAAGCTAGTGCCTACCCACTTTTGTAATACTATTTCCCTGCCATCTCAACTATACCAGATTCATGTTGCTCCAGTGATTCTAAGTTTCTTTTTTTTTTTTTTTTTTAATTTTTTCAGTATCAGGAATTGAACTCAGGACTCTGTACTTGTTAGGCAAGTGCTTATTCTTCTGAGCTATCTCCCTCTCCCTTAAGATTCTTTTCCACTCTTACCAAAGATGCTTTACCTTTTTTCCTTTTTATTATCTCAAAATTTCAATTCAAAATGAGAGAACATTACTCTCTTACTTTGATACTGCCCTCTCGGAAAACATTTTTCTACAATTTTTGTTTGATATTGCTTGCATTGGTTGCAGAATTTTCTGTCTTCTGTGTATTATCTATTCTTAATTTCTTTCTCACATTAATATGCATAAGATATAGCCTAGGGTATGTGATAGCTTTAACTTGAAAACCCATTATTTTGCTTGATGGATTACACAAATTTCAGCCAGTGCATACATGAGAGAACAGGAATAAAATCACTTCCCACAAGAAATAGAAAAGAAAAAGAAATAGAAGTTTAGGATCTGAAGAAATCTTAAGATTGAATTTGACAACATGAACACACTTTTTCTAGAGAGAGTAATTTAAGAGAAGTTTCTATAACCTTACAACTCTATAAAATTCAGAAATAAAAGTTTGGATTAATAAAGTAAACCTATTTTCAATCTTCCTATGACAAATGCTCATTTGAAATACCAATGTCAATGCTAGGTAAGACTCAAATTAGCTGGATAGAAACCTGTTATTTCACTCACAATGGCAGACAGGAGTATGTCCACATTAATAGATTTGCTACACAAGACATGCATTATAAATCATGGTGCAGACAACAGAAGTGACTTCACTGGCTAGGTAGCCTTACCTCATTGATCTCTCTTAGGTGTTTACAATGTTTCTTTTTACTGAGGAGGAGGTTTTCATTTTTTTACAAGGAAAATCCTATTGTAATTGCAACTATGGTTTAGTTTTTATTAGCTAGACTTTCTTTCAGAACAGAAATATGTGTCCCCTGTTACTTGGTCAGTAAAATGATTTGCATTTTAACATAGAGAAGCCTCTTCATTTTATATGCCAGGTTGGTGCTGACACAGCATTAGCTGCTTAGTTGTTATGCAGACATAGGCTTTATAGATGCCCCAAGACAGGGTGAGGGTTAGCATTTATGGCTGCTTTTGTGTTTGTGTATTTAATGTTCCTATTTATTTCACATGCAACCTTTACTTTATGAGAGTGCACAGATGAGATGTTTTGTGTGTAAGGTAAATATGTGAACAAGTGTCTTTCCTGATTTTTGTTTCCTCATAAGAACAGGTACTGATGAAAAATTTCATCTTGTAACTTTTGTTCTGTCAAAAGTTTAAGTATGAAAACATATATATATACATATATCATGACATCTATACTTATCTATCTATATGCTCAAGATATAAAGATTTCAAGGTTGTTATAAGTTTTTATAAAATTCAATATTATTAAGGATGTCAGAACAAACACTTTTAACAAAACTCTTCATCTACATTTAAGTTAAATAAGAATAATAATACACTGCTGTACATCTGAAGAGAAAAAGCTACCAATTGTAGTATGACTGACTAACTGCCACCCTGATATATGCCCATATCTTCTGTACTTCCTATAGCGATAAAAGTAGGTGAGTTAAGTAAAGAAGCAGCTATTTATTCAGGGATAGGTCAGGAACATGAAGAAAAAAGGATATTGCATTTATTATGCTTTTTCAGACAATTTAGAATAACAGAATAATAGCTGAAAAAAAATTATCAATGCTTTGTTTTTCACAGGAAAGCATAAACTACGCCTGGAGAAGAGATAGGACTGTGGAGGGAACAGAAAATCAAATATCTAAGGACTCTTTAGGGAGGCAACTGAAATTCACTGCATGCTGCTCTAGCCTGCTTTGCAGAGATGGCTCAAGATGAAAGTCCCAGGACTTTTTTCTTTATCTTTTTGTTAGAATTCCCTACAGAGCTGGTCATGCTAGTACAACTGGAGATACCAACTCTCTGGAAAGGCACTTGAGTGGCTAAAGCTACTCAGAATGCACTGTGCTTAGTAACCCTCTCTGCTCATGTGCTTCAGAGCTAAACAAAAATACATCATGCACTTCAGCAAAATCTAAGATACTAGTTTAAATTCAAAGGATAGAATCCAAACCATAGCAGACACAAAACAGAACAAACCAGTAAATAAAAATGCGTAACAATTGTAGGCAAGAAAATAAAAAGCAAATAGGTTTTCTTCAGTATATTTATGAAAAAAGAATTTTAAAAACTAAAATAATATGAAATGCTGTATGTTAAGCATCATTTTTGAGAATATAATTTTTAGGTGTTTCATTTTACTCATAAGTTTTATAACTATGGGATCCCTTACAACATTATCACAATCTTAAGAATCTTTACTCTGCACAGTAAATATGAATACAGATGAACACAGAATAAAGTACACTTTAGCGATCTGTTTTACTATCTCTTATATTGTAATTTTTAAAAAATGGAATAGTCCATTGTATCATGAACTGCATGCAGTTTATGCCTGTGGTTATCTTTTGATGCTGGAAATATTATTTATGTGTATGTAAACCTATTTTGAATAAACCCTCTCCACATCTCCACACACATCTGAATGTGTGCTTATTCTGCAAATTTGGCCATAAAATGCAGGCAGTTAATACTTGTCTGTGTTCCCTCTTCTTCTGTTCATAAACATCAATGAATCATTGTAATAGATATTATATTTATTTGATTTGCATGTAGAAGTAATATGTATGAAATAAATATTGAGAAGTTGTCATAATTTAGATAAAAGGACATTTAGGAACTAGGAAAAACAAGAAAGAAAGATAGATAGATAGATGATACATAGACAAAGGATGACTAAGAAAATTGTACTATTAGTTTCTTTTAGTTCATTAAAAAGAATAGTCTGTCCTTATACTGCTTGATGAATTTTTATGCTTATTTCTTATGATCTGAGCAAGTACTTTGAAGATAACAATATGCAGTATAGGAAACGTTAATTTCCTGTTATTTTAAAATTCTGCATCATTTTCACTGATTTCTATCTCTGTAAGATAAGAACAGTAGCATTATCCTTAACGATATTAGTATTATCATTTAACAATATCTGTTATCTCCAGAATATTAATGTTAAAAATTATTTTAAAACATATTCTGACTAAACAGAAAATAACATAATGTAAGGTAACATCCTCTTTTTAACAGATTTATGACTAACTCCACTGCTATAATGAAAGTGGATATTTAATGGTTCTTTTATAATTGTGTAAATTATATGTTATGTAGATGTATACATATACACATATATAATTTATATTTATTATATATTCTATCATTTTATTTTTAATTACTTTTATTAAGAAATAACAATATAGTTTCAAAACACATTATATATTGTCCTCATAATAGTTATACAGAGCACAGGGTGTGAACATGATACATTTTCTGATTGATATTGGTAAGGAAAGAAAAAAAAAAGGAAAGATTTCTTCTCTTTAAACTGAGAGGAAGCAGATGTATACATAGTCCAATGCTTCATAATTGCAGTGGGTTACCAGTGAAACTGGCAATGTTGGAGGTTGTTGATTTAAGCCTCTTACAGCTCACCATACTAATCTAGTGCTGTGTTTTATGCCTTGTAATTAAGCTTTTCCACTTGGTGATCAAAGGCAAGTTAAAACAAGACCTGTATAACAAAACATTAATCTTTTGTAGCTTCCAAGGTCAAATCCCCTCAGGATTAACTTTGGAACCATGTACAGTGCTTTGTAGAACTATTGTCAGTGTCAGCCTTCGGGATGAGTCACCACCATTGCTTGACCAGTTTGCTTTCTGTGAAAGCCTGAGAGAATGTTTTGCTGGAGCACTGAGAATGTAAGTAAACAGACCAAAAATTGGAGAAAAAGAAGGGCTATGAGGATAGCCAATATTTTGGCCCTAGCCCCTCAAGGTCAGTAAGGACTCAGGACACAAGAGAACCTGCGCTGTAATATCCTATAACTCAGTGGTGTCCCAAATTCTCTGGTCAAGGAGATTATGGGACCTCAGGGGAAAGGAATAAATGAACTATAGTGTGTCTAAGGACAATCACCTAGAGAAAAAATATCCTATCATTTTAATCAAAAATAAATCTCATGCATCAAAGACAAATCATTCACATTTTTTCTCAAATACTCTACTCTCTAGATAATAAACTATGTACTAGTCCTTCCCATTTGTAGAATTTCCTTTGAATGTTGCATCACGAAGAAGAAACAATAACTTCCTCTGAACAAGATTTTATTTCATTTCCTTTTCCAAAAGCTTTCTCCATTCTTCTCAGATATAATTAGCTGCATTAATAGTAAGTTTCAGCCTCCCATCATCCTGGTCTGTTGAAATGTTGCTCAGTAATGTTCCAGGGCTGTTCTGTCCTGCTCTGTCCCACTTGTGCAAGCCTCACCTCCCCTTCTGTTTGGCCTCTGTCTTGTGTTCTTATTCTTCTAAACTTCCTCCTGGAAATCAAAAATCCACAGTCAGTAACTATTCACAAACTATAACATGATACTTCAGTCTGTACTTAAGTGCCTATTATTGAATCTCTGTGTATACCAATGACTTCTACAATATAATTCTCTTTTTGCCACAGTGGATATCTTCAAGATGCCCAAATGAATTCCTGAAATCACCAATAGTGTTGAAACCCCACATCCTATTTTTTTTCCCTCTATGTCCTGCAGCATGGACACATAGCACCAGATTTTTATACCCTCATCTCTATTGTGTATCCATAGTCTTGTTCTCTGGGGATATTACTAAGCAAAATAAGGATTTTGAATGTATGACTGAAATACACTACCATGACAGTTCCTTTTGGATATTCTAGATGATTATGAATTGACTATTGAGTATGTGACAAATAAAGTTAGGATACACTGGATAAGGGATGATTTCATCTTAGTGGAGTAGACTGGGCACCTGGAGATTTCATCACTATATCATTAACTACAGTTTTAAAACATTCAAAATGGTAACATCTCAGATTCTCTACTTCATATTTTTGAGCCATAGTTGGCTATAACAAACTGGTGAAACAAAAGTATTGCTAAGGGAAAGTCTATTATATGGAATGTTCTCTTTTTTTCAAGAAGGAGCAAAACTTTATAATAAGGGCTACAGAATCAAACATGTGGTCCCCACTGGGCAGCATGGTAGCCTCAGTCTGTGTCCATCCCTCGACTCACCAACAGCCAGAGTTCTGACTCCACCCACCATCTCAACTGGGCTGCGTGGCAGCCAAGTAAGAACTCTCTCAGCTAGAGTTCACCCCTCAACATGACAGCCACCCAAGCTCCAACTCTACCTAACATCCCCACAGTCATGTACCATCTTAACCGAGGGGCCTGATCTCTGACTCACAGCCAGTCACATCTGGAGGGGAACAAGCTTTGTGGATCTGGACCTAAATTTCCATAGGCAGTAATGGTATAACTTGACCAAAGTGCAGACATCACTGCTATGAAAAATGACAACGAGAAGGAGCAACATCAAATCTCAGAACCTGAGTCCACCCAAAACAAATACAGGAGACATTACCAAGGAATAAAACAAATACAGGAGACACTACCAAGGAATAAAACAGGAATAATGCAGGTGAAGTCTCTGTATTGGTAGCATCTGATGTAGACAGACAAGTACAGAAACATATAGAGGAACTCAGATGCAAGAAAACATCTGAAGTAAAAAAATAAATATATGAATGAATAGACTTTGAAATGGAAAAACAACTGCAGAAATGTATAGAGGAAACCAGAGGAGAAATAACCACTAAAGTTAAAAAAGAAATCTCTAAATTAATAGCATCTAAAGTAGGCGAATAGCTGCAGAAAGGTAGAGGAAAACAGAGCAGAAATAATCTCTGAACTAGAGAGAGAAAGCATAATTATAATGAAAGACTTCAATAATGCTAAAGAATACATTGATAAAAAATTAGAGGAGAATAAAAAAATGATAGATTCCCTGATTGACCAATATAGGAAAGAAAAACAGTTTCAAAGAGATATACAAGAAAATAAAATCTAAATAACAAGCTGGTAAAACTGCATAAACAAAAGTGAGATAGAGTTTCAGATCTTCTGAAGACACAGTTGCAGCTAGTGAAGAGATAAGAAAGGTTCTCTTAAAAACAAATAGGATGCAGGAAAAAATAATTCAACACCCAAAAAATGATGCAAAAATGAACAATGTGAGATTAATAGGAATCAATGAGAAAGGAGTCAGCACAAATGATATAGAATGAATATGGGCAGAAGTAATAGCAGAAAACTTCACAAATATGAGAAAACAATCTGATATTCATGTAACTGAAGCATATAGGACTCCAAATAATAGCAACTTGAATAAAAACACACCCAGACATATATTAGTCAAGATCCCATAAATCCAGCACAAGAATAATATACTAAAAGCTGCTAGAGAAAATAAACAGGCCACATTTAAAGGAAAACCCATTAGAATAATGGCAGACTTCTCTTCACAAACCATGAAGACAAGAAGAGCATGGATCAGAGTGCTTTAAGTCCTCCATGAAAATAAATTCCAGTTCAGACTGCTATACCCTGCAAAACTCTACTTCAAGTATGAGGGAGAAGTGAAATACTCCCAAGACAAGGAATAACTAAAGAATTTCATGACTTCAAAGCCAACCATACATTGTATGGTAAAAATAAAATAAATAACAATTAGAAAGGGACCAAAATGACCCAAGTCGACAAAGGAGAACAGAAAGAACCCACTGAATAAGGCAACCAATTAAACACAGGAGAAAAGGGGATAAACAGTACTAAGTAAAACTCATGCTGATCAAAAGTCAATACATTTGAAATATAACTATCAATGTAAATGGACTCAATTCTCCAATTAAAAGAAATAGACTGGCAGAGTGGGTAAGGAAGCAAAATTCAACCATATGCTGTATACAAGAAATACACTTAACTCATAAAGAAACTCACAGGCTTACAGGTAAAGGGTAGAAAGCAACACTACATGCCCCAGCACCAAAAAAAAGTGGGGGGGAATAGCAAACAGTCTAAACTTCAAACCAAGACTGATCAAATGAAATAAAGAAGGCTACTACATACTAGGTAGGGGAAAAATTCAAGATGAAGAAGTAACTCTCATAAATATATATGCACTCAACACAGGAGCACCAAGTTATATAAGACAAACTTTACTGGACTTAAAAAATGTACTGTCCAGTACCCCGATCTTAATAGGAGACTTTAACATCCTTTTATCCCAAAAAGAT
>PVJA010057984.1:0-10249 GCA_004027025.1 Myocastor coypus
CCCCATTTAGAATTATGCTAGCTGTTGGATTGTTGTAGATGGCTTTTATCAGGTTGAGGTAGAGGCCCTCTATTCCAATTTTCTGTAGGACTTTGAACATGAATGAGTGTTGCACTTTGTCAAAGGCCTTTTCGGCAACAATTGAGACGATCATGTGATTTTTGGTCTTGGTTCTGTTGATATAGTGTATTGCATTTATAGATCTGCGTATATTGAACCATCCTTGCATCCCTGGAATGAATCCTACCTGGTCGTGATGTATAATCTTCTTGATGATTTGTTGTATTCTAATGGCTAGGATTTTATTGAGAATTTTTGCATCAATGTTCAGGAGAGAAATTCGTCTGTAGTTTTCTTTTTTAGTTACATCTTTTTCTGGTTTTGGTATCAATGTGAGACTTGCCTCTAGGAATGATTTTGTAAGGATTGCTTCTTTTTCAATTTCATTGAAGAGTTTGAGGAGTATTGGGGTTATGCCTTCTGTAAATTTCTTGTAGAATTCATAGGTGAATCCATCGGGTCCCGGACTTTTCTTTGTCGGTAGGCTTTTTATTACATTTTGTATTTCATTGGCTGTTATTGGGTTGTTGAGAATTCTATTATGTTCTTGATTTAGTTTTGGTAATTTGTACTTTTCTAGGAATCTGTCCATTTCATCTGTGACTTCAATTCTATGAGAGTAAAGATTCTCAAAGTAACTATTTATGGTCCTCTGTATCTCTGCTGCGTCTGTAGTAATTTCACCCTTTTCATTTTCCTTTCGTATTGCTTGAATTTGAGTCCTTTCTTTCCTGTTTTTGATGAGGTTAGCTAGGGGCTTATTAATCTTATTAAATCTTTCAAAGAACCAGCTTTTGTATTCATTAATTCTTTGTATTGTTTTCTTTGTCTCAATTGAATTGATTTCTGCTCTAATCTTTATAATTTCCTCCCGCCTTCAGGCTTTGGGTTTTGTTTGTTCTACCTTTTCTAGTCGGTTTAAGTGTTGTGTAAGATTGTTTATTTGTTCCCGTCCTATTTTCTTAATGTGTCCGTTGAGTGTTACAAATTTCCTTCTGAGAACTGCTTTCATTGCATCCCACAAACTCCGGTACGTTGTGTTTGAATAATCATTAAATTGTAGATACTGTTTAATTTCTTGTTTAATTTCATCTGTAACCCACTGGTTGTTGAGTAGAGTGCTGTTTAATTTCCATGTAGTCTTGGAATTCCTATGGTTTCTTTCATCATTTATTTCCAATTTGATTGCACTTTAGTGAGATAATATTCATGGGATAATTTGTGTTTTCTTGCATCTACTTAAGCATGATCTATGGACTAATATGTGATGTATTTTGGAAAATGTTCCATGTACAGCTTATAAGAATGTTTATTTTGAGGTGGTAGGGTGGAACGCTCTGTGTACATCCACTAAGTCCAATTGTTCCAAGTTCTGATTTAGTTCTGCCACTTCTTTGCTGATTTTTTGTTTGCTTGACCTATGTTTTTCGGATAAGGGAGTGTTGAGGTCTCCTGTTAAGATTGTGGTATTGGATATGAGATTTTTTATGTCCATTAAGGTTTGTCTTATATAGCTTGCTGCTCCTATGTTGGGTGCATACATATTTATGAGTGTTACCTCTTCATGATGAATTTTTCCCCTAACCAGTATATAGTTGCCTTCTCTATTTCGTTGGATCAGTGTTGGTTTGAAGTTTAGACTGTCTGCAAAGAGGATTGCTACCCCTGCTTTTTTTTTTTTGAGGTGCTGGAGTATGTAGTATTGTTTTCCAACCTTTAACTTTAAGCGTATGAGTTTCTTTATGGGTTAAATGTGTTTCTTGTATGCAGCATATTGTTGGGCTCTGTTTCCTGATCCACTCTGCAAGTCTACTTCTTTTGATTGGAGTATTGAGTCTATTTACATTGATGGTTATAATTGAAATATATTGACTTATGGCTGACATGACTCTTATTCGCTAGTGTTTACCAATTTTTCCTCCTATTTTTAGTTTGTTACTCTAGTTGGTGGGATCCTTCTGTTCTCATTTGTTGAATTCGGGTCATTTTGGTCCCTTTCTAAAATATTTGTTAGAATATTATGTAGCACTGGTTTTGATGTCATGAAATTCTTCAGCTGTTCTTTGTCATGGAAATATTTCACTTCTCCCTCATACTTGAAGGAGAGTTTTGCCAGGTACAATAGTCTGGGCTGAAAATTGTTTTCATGGAGGACTTGAAGCACTGTGCTCCATGCTCTTCTTGACTTCTTTTCCTCCAGATTAGCCCATGTATACATTATTACTTTTTTCTTTCAGCTACTGAGCTTTCCACCTTGTTTTTGCTACTCTAGCTTTTGGCACACTAGCTTGCATTTATACTCGCCTCTACTTCCTCCCACTTAGGCTCCTCATCGCAGCGAATGATGCAAGCACCCTGCTGTTTCCTGAAGGAGGTTTCCCAGCCTTTCCTGAGGGAACTTGCCTGGAAACTAGGCTTAGGAGTTTTCCCACATTCGTGACTTTTGCTCTCCTTGGTCCCTGTCTTCCTGCTCACGCTTAGTTCTCAAGCTCCCTGGACCCGGCACCCACTCCTTGATGCCTCCAGCATGTTCCGCAGGGGCTGGGCTTCTTCCGTGAGCCCCCTGCTGCCCCGCCTCTCAGTTTAGCCTTTACCTCCTGTGGCTACATACACGCTTGCCTTGCCGAGGGAGCATCTGTTCTGCCCTATGAGCAACTGTCCTTCAAGGAATTCTTTTGTTGGATGTGGAGAGCCGTGTACTGCCATACCCTAAAGATGGCGCCGGCTTCCGCCTTCCACCCCCGAGGGGTGAGTGCTCTCTGCCCGTTGTTTATTACCATATATGGTCAAGGCTGAAACCCTTGGCTTGCTTCCGCGTATGTGGACCTACCGTTGAGTGCCACGTAGCTAACCGGGATTGGATGCTCGGGAGTGTTTAGTTAGAAGCCCGCGGGTGCTCGGGGAAGAAGAAAGAAGGGAGAGGGGAGAAGTAAGAAAGACCGCGGGTGCTCGGGGGAGAAGAAAGAAAGACAACCGCGATTGTACAAGGGTCCTGAATAAACCGCTGAAGGAAGAGCTGTGTGTTGCGTCCTCCTTGCTGGCGAGGCGGCGCGTGACAGTTGGAACCTAGTTCACAAACTCAACCAATGTGCATGCTCACTCATTGCCCAGTGCTACCTGTGGCTGGGTGCACAGGGAAACTCTTCCCAGTCTCTTGCCATTATTGGGTAGAGCTGGGATGGACTGTCGGACTGGCTTTCACCAAAGGTACGTTAGCTATACTGATTTGCCTCATCACAGAATCAGAAAATGTAAAACCCAAATCCAAATATTTAAATCTCCTTTAAAAAATTTTAAAATATTAAAACATCTAAATTTAAAATTTAGATGTTCAAAATATTGTGATACTGGTATAGATTTCATATACCCCAAGTCTGAGATCATCTTGGATTTGTGTGGTAAATTTGTATAAAAGGTGCTTCGCACTTCACACATCCAAAATTAATTGTATCAACTTCCTCAGCAACTCTTCTGAACTTCCCTGCCTTAGATCCACTGCTTTGGTTGTAAACACCCATGATTCCGAAGCCTGGCCCACAGCGAATGCCCAGCGTTGACAAAGTGACCTCACATATAGTGCATTTTCACATTCATGCTCTTCCTTAGTCAGAGGTCTTAGCTCCAACAAGCAATGGTAAATGTCTGACTGTATTGGTCAGGGTTTTACTCAGAGGAACAGAACAGATGTAATATAAGGAATGGATATTAACAGAAAATATACAATCTATAAGGAATTATAAGATTGGCTTACAATAGTCAGCCACAGAGTCAGATGAGGAAGCATGCACAGGGCGACTGAAGAATTCAATCCCGAAGTCTGGACTTCACTGCAGCACTCCGAGTAAGTCTCTGCTGGCTGATGGGTCTGCGATGGAAGACTGAAGTGTCTATAATGGACTCTGAAGAATCTGCGATGGGTGGCAAAAGATCCAAGCTGGAGGCTGAAGAGTCTATGCTGCAAGCCAGGCGATGAAATCCAGGCTGAATGGGAAGACTGAAGCTTCTCCGACCAAGTGAAGTCTTGACTCTTTCTTCAGCCCTTTAAAAAGTCTCTTTGTGCTCAGTCATTCTGACATGGACCCATTGTGCCCTAGGGTGGAACCAATCATACCCCAGGATGGGCCCATGATCCCACTCTAGGGAGGATCCTAGGCAGTCCCTTGTCACACTCCAGGGAGGAATCAATTGTATCCCAGAGCGGGGCTCCCACCAACAGGGAACCGGGCTGCTGAGTCATTCAGCCAAGTTGATACAATGTATCAATCACTACACTGACTACCTGCTTAAGAGGGGAAAAAAAGAACTGTCTACAAAATCAGAAAAGGCCGGGGAACATGTGAACCCAGATTAGCACCATACTGAAGCCATTCCATTAGGAAATATGCCTCAAACTTCTGCGCCTTCACATTTGCTATAATGCCAAGAAAAGCGTCACTTCTGGTGTCCTTTCTTGTGTCTTACTTATAGCCACACCCTCCAGAAAGCCCATTATCCTTGATGACTCTTCCAGGAAGCCTGCTCAGTGCCCATGGCCCTGCAGTGTTTTCTTGTCCCACACCCTACCAGGGGCACAGCCCTCCTGAGCTGCCTCTGATCTTCATGGGGACAGAAAACTTATCTTATTGGTCCGTGTAGCCTTCCTATCTAACAGCTGCTCAGAATGGTTCTGCGGATTTGAGTTGCACTAAAGACACAAGTCATAAGACTAACAATAAAGTGGAAAGCTCAGCAAGCTGGAGTGTAGCCCAGAATATGCTGCTGATTCCATAGCCCCGGAAGACAGAATGGAAGTGAAAGGACGTTTCACTGCAGGCACAGGGCCTGTGGTGCTTCCAGGTCACCCCTGATTTATCAAGAAATAAGCAGACATCCCTAAGTTGAACATAGATGTATCACAGGACATAAAGGGAAATTTGGGCTGTGCTGTAACTTGCAAGCTTGAGTCAACCTAAAAAGATTCTTATTGTAGTTGTAGAGCTGCCATGTGTCTTTCCCTATGTTCTCTAATAAGAGCTTCAGAGCCAGCCCCCTCCACTGCCTTGCATGCTCCTCCTTGTGTGCAGTGGGGCCAAAATGCTGAACTCAGAGCACTTCCCAGGGGAGCCCCTCAGAAAGGGAGCCCAGAGCATAACATGAGCATTGTGTACAAGCAGCTGAACTCTCTGCTCTAGACCCACACTGGAGGAGATAGTACCAGGTGCATTGTACACTCAGAGTGGGCTCTGTGAGAAGTAGATGCACATGCTTCTGTTGGGAACAGACGGTGCAGACCCCTCTAGCCTACCCTACATCAGTTTATCTCAGGCCTAGTCTCTCATTTGTTCCTTTACCTCTACATCCTTTCTCCTGTTCCTTTCTATTATGGCTTGTATCTGGGTGATCCACAAATTCTCATGCTGTCATAGGCAGGGCTTTTCAGAAGTGGCTGGATCCAAGGGGTGCAACACTGGGTTAAGGATGTGTGATAATTGGATAGGCCCAGCGATTGGTTAGTTCTGTATATGGGTAATGGGAAGAGCTGCCCTGGGTGTGGGTGCCACCATCTTTGGCTTCTGGTAGCTCGGATGGAACACAAGGGAAAGCAAAACCTATTGTGCGCTGCCTCCCGCCTGCAGTGCCATGGACAGTCTCCTTTCTCCCCTGTCCCTCAGCTGGTCTCCTCTCCCATGTGCCCCTGCCGTGCTGCCTTGCCTTGGAGCCAATAGGCTATTTTGGATATTTTGTCCCAGAAATGAGAAAGTCATTAAGATACTCCCAGAGTGTCACCTTTTGTTAAGACTATGCAGTTTTAGCATAGAATGATAGGTGTTGTATGTTATGAGTTGGTGCTAAAAGAAACGATGAGAAGACTTAATGAATTTTGCTTCAGAGGGCTCACTGAGATTTATCTCTCTCAAAGTGAGCCTAGAACCCCCGAAGCATCTCAGCTTTATTTTTGGGCTAGTGAACATGATCAAGTGAGGACCCCATTCTTTATTGACTTACACCTGTTTCCTATCATTAGGTTCACACAAATGCTAACTAAAAACATTCCAAGCAGGGGAGGAGATAGCCATTAACATCCCAAGCAAGGGAGGAGATAACCAGGAGCCATCAGGATAAGCTGTTAAGTGCCTCTTGGAATCCCAGCTTCCAGGAATTCCCAAGTAACAGACTACAACTGTCCCTGGACTTTGTTTATTGCTCTCCGCTTTTTGAAATGCTAATTTCTTATCTCTACAGATAGGAAACTGGGATTTTTTCCCAACTTTGTAAGTGCTAGGAGAAGAAAATCCAGCTTCAACTTTAGGCTCAGACTTCCCAAGGAAGGTGGCTAGAGGACAGCCTGTGGAAGAGATGAAGCAGTCCCACAACCCAGCTGGCAAGGGGCAGCTTTGGGCCCGTTGTCTTCTAGTCCTGCTTCCTCCAGTGAGCAGAGATCAGGAAAAGATGTACAGCCCACGCAGAGCCCCAAAGTGTCCTTTATGCTGTCCATCCATGCTAGCCCCTGGGCCTCCTTCCCCACCCAGTAGCACAAAGCTGATGGTGAAGTTGGTGGATGGACCCAGAAACAGGGTTAATAGAGCCACGTCATCCGGAAGTACCTGGGTAAACATTGAGCCCTGTGCGGAGATCCCTCCCAAATGATCTCTACCAAACAGTGCCAGTCCCAGGGAAAGGGGAGCCTCACCTGCCCCATAGGCAGCGCTGCCTCATCAGTATGAGGAAGATTGGTCAGCAAAATTAGAATTGTCAAGTCTCTGAATCACCTTTAGAATGACAGGCCACCAAAATACCCAGGGTCTGTGTGCTAGACCTAAAAAGATGGTCTACTCGCTAAGGTAGGCCTTCAGCACAATGAAAAAAACAACCTGGATAAAAGTGAAAACTACCTATTATTTCAAGATCTGGGATAATCACTACTTGAACTATAATGGGTTACATAGGTTTCAGACTCACTGAGGTAACTTCTTCGTGAATTAGTAATAGGGCACTCTACTCAGTAGTTTAAAAATCACAACTTTAAGCCCTCCTGTCCAGGAAGTTCCTCCTAAGGCTGATGAATTCTTTTTATAACTGTTCTTAGTAAATAGAGCATTGTACTTGTGAAGACCAAAGGTAAATGACCTTAGGTTAGAATGTACCAATTGTAACAGCCTAAGCTAGAGTGATTCATGTTACTGTATATGTACCTAGGAAATCATCCCCTATAGGTGATAATTAAGTTTAGGTGTGACAGTCTGTTGATCTGCATAGGAATGTAGCTAATGATTTTGTTTTGTTAAAAACTCGAAGTTTATCTGGATACTGTGCTCAGTGTATTGTCTAGTTAATTTATAAGTTGTGCCTGTAATCGTTAGTTGTTTACAAATGATTAATTTCAAGAAAATCAGTGTGTGCCAAGTGGAAAGTAGTTTCTGTATAAAAACCCTGTTCTCTGTCATTGGGGGTGCTTCTCTGTCTTCCCTCCTGCATGAGTTGAAGTCAGAGAGGCCCCGAGCTCGGTATTACAGGCTCAAATTTAAATTCTAGTTTGGACTCTGATCTGGCCTCTGAGAACCCATAACAGAATGAGAAAAAAGAATCAGCAGATGTCAATCCCAAGGTCAGTGAGATGAGGGAATTAACTGATAGGGATTTTTGTGTGTGTGTGTTGGGGAGGTCTACAGGGTGTTCAGGGTCTTACTACTAGATTAGACTCGTAGTGATCTGCCTGCTTACAGCCTCCCAAGAGCTGGGATTATATGCGTGTGCCACCACACCCAGTCTTAATTTCAGTCTCAGTGCACCCCAGGGGACGGCACCAACACAGCAGGTCCAGGGATTGAACCCCCAGCCCCTGCACCTGCTTGTGGATGCTTTAATACACTGAGCTGTTTGGCTGGGCTTAGATGATAAGGAATTTGACGTAGTTATCCTAAAAAATTTAAGAAGAAAATCTCAGAAACAAAACCGAAGTTATAAAAATGAAAATCATAGAACTGGAAACTACAATAAAAGATATTTTTAAAAGTGAATTAGGTAGCATGGAGAAGAAAAAAAATGTCAGCAAATTTGAGGGCAAACTGGAAAGTAAATTTCTCAATCTGAGGAGCACAAGAAAAGAGACAGTGTCAGGAAAACACAGCATCTATATCTTGAAGGAAAGAAGGAGCAGAGGGCCAAAGAGTACTCGCAGAAAAAGAGCTGCAAACAAATTGGACAAAATGCTCAATCTGGGGAACCCCCAAGTAGAATCCAAGCAAAGAAATTCATGTCAGGAATATCATAATTCACTTGTGGAAGACAAAAAATAATCTTACAAATAGAATATAACTTCCTACCTCCAGAAACATGTAGGCCAAAGAAACAAAGGCCACAAGATTGGAAAGGAAATATGGACTTCTCCCTATGTACAGAAGAGACAATTTTCTGTATAGAAAGTCATGAAGAATCTAATGCAGAGACCCAAATTGCACCGCTGGGAGCTGAGCCTGTGCGCCCGCCGCGGGTAAGCTCCCTGCACCCCTCTGCCCCGCCACTGCGTTCCCGCGACTAACTTCCTGTTCCAGCCCAGACCGAAATCTCACCGCTGGGTGCTGAGCCTGCACGCCTGCCGCGGGTAAGTCCCTGCGCTCCTCTGCCCTGCCTCTGCATTCCTGCGACTAACTTCCTGTTCCAGCACAGACCCAAACCGCACCGCTGGGAGCTGAGCGCCAGCTGGGTCAGAATCTTTGGCCTGCCTTCCCTTTCCCTGCCCCCCCGCTTTTTTTTTTAACCGCTCCAGCCCAAGCTCCAGCACTGAACCCATCAAATAGCCCGTTTGGCAACCGATCTGGTCTACGAGCCTACCAGGACTACTCAATCCCAAAGCTCCACTTCCACCTACAGACCACATCCGCCAGGATTCACAAAAGCTAGCAGCCAGAGCCCCAACACAAGAGTCAGGAACCTCTGTAGAACCACCTTGGAGTCTCCAGACCAAACGCCCATAGACACAGCATAACACCACCAAAGTGCAGAGGTCGCTTCCATACAAAATGATAACAACAAGGACTAGGAGGTAATCTCAGGACCCGTGCCCACCCAAACCAAATACAGAAGACACTATCATGGAAGAAAATGAGAATTATACAGATGAAACCTCTGAACTGGTAGCATCTGAGGCAGACAAACAAGTGCAGAAACTTATAGAGCAACTGATATCAGAGATAACATCTGAAGTAAAAAAAAGAAATACATGAAGTGGAAAAACGGCTGGAGAAACGTATAGCGGACATCAGAGTAGAAATAATAGCTAAAGTTGACAAAGACATGCCTAAATCAATAGCATCCCAAGTAGGGGAACAATTACACAAAAGTAGAAAGGAGAACAGAACAGAAATAATCTCTGTATTAGAGAGAGAAAGGATAACCATAATGACAGACTTCAATACTATTAATGAAGACATAGATAAAAAATTAGAGGAGAATAGAAAAATGATGGACTCTCTGACGGAGCAATACAGGAAAGACATAGATTGCATGAAACAGTTTCAAAGAGATATACAAGAAAATAAAACCTCAATCACAAGTTGGCACAGCCGAATGAACGAAAATGAAGATAGAGTTTCCAACCTTGAAGACACAGTTGAAGCCAGTGAAAGAGTAAGAAAGGATCTTTTAACAACAACCAGAATGCAGGAAAAAATAATTCAACATCTGCAAGACGATGCGAAAATGAACAACGTGAGATTAATGGGAATCAATGAGAAAGAAGGAGTCAATACAAATGATATTAAAAGAATACGGGCAGAAGTAATAGCAGAAAACTTCCCAAATCTGAGAAAACAATCAGACATTCAGGTAACTGAAGCCTACAGAACCCCAAATAACATCAACCCAAATGAAAATATGCCAAGACATATAACAGTCAAGATACCAGAAATCCAGCTGAAGAATAATATACTAAAAGCTGCCAGAGAAAAGAAACAGATCACATTTAAAGGAAAACCCATCTGAATAACAGCAGATTTCTCTTCACAAACCATGAAGTCAAGAAGAGCATGGAGCACAGTGCTTCAAGTCCTCCATGAAAACAATTTTCAGCCCAGACTATTGTACCTGGCAAAACTCTCCTTCAAGTATGAGGGAGAAGTGAAATATTTCCATAACAAAGAACAGCTGAAGAATTTCATGACATCAAAACCAGTGCTACATAATATTCTAACAAATATTTTAGAAAGGGACC
>PVJA010057985.1:0-10251 GCA_004027025.1 Myocastor coypus
TTTTTTTTTTTTTTCTAGAGGCAGAAAACATAATCTTACCCAGTTCCAGGTATTATCAGATCTTTTAGATTTAAACTACTGAGTTCCCCTACTCTGAAGGCCCAACACCTTTTGTGGGGTCTGTCACTGTGCCATTTGAAGCTTCCAGATCCTTCTTTTGTTCCCCCCCCCACCCCCAGTACATAGGTCTGCTTTTCCTCCCACTGGTCTTGCTCTTTTATTTACCTTCTCAGGGGCAGGGGGTTGGCAGCTAGAGGATGGTGGACTGGAGGAGGAGACAGGTTAGTAGACTCTCCATCCTGTCATTCACTGTCACATAAGAGTCATGATTTGAGGATTTAAAACCAATGACTAATTTACTGTCTGTTCTTTTGCTCCACCATGACCTTTCTCTCCTGAGACAAATTTCACCACAGGAATGGGGGCAGAGGAAAGTTGCAAAATAAAAGAAGGAATGGTTGGGGGATTACCCATTAATGCTTCTCAGTAACTCACACACATATTTTGTTATTGCAAAGACATTTTTTCATCTTTTATTGCTCCCTTGTGTACAGTACTGACTACCAACAATAAATGAACCACACTGAGCAATGGGCTCGGGACCAACACTAGCTGCTTAGTGGGGACAGGGTGGAGTGTAGGGTGCAATGCTCACAGGGCTCTGGTTCTCTCAGCATATCCTGGAGAGCGGGCTTGGATGGGCAGGCGAGATGCTCCAGGGAGACTATCCACTACTGCCGTGCCCTCCACCTTCCAATTTCCTTTTTTTTTTTTTTCTTTTGTGGAACCATCAATCAAACTCAGGACCTTGCACTTACCAGGCAGGCACTTGTGCCCCTGAGCTATCTCCCTGGCCCCACCAGTTTCCTTTCTGTTCCATCCTTTCTTCCTCCTTTTCCCTCTCCCTTCAGTCTTTGAAAGTTTGATTTACCTATAAGAAAATACACATATATTAATAGTGTGCAGCTCAAGGAGTTATAATCTGAGTGCAGTAACTGCCAGAATTGTTTCTAACCAAAGATTATGAGCATAGTTTTGTAACTGGGACAGGTATAGCCTGACTCTGTCAATGAAAGAGTCTGCCTTTGGTGCCAGCTGTCTAGAGGGATTTCTGTTTTGAATTCTTCAGCTCTGTCCATACCCTAGTCAGGGTTTCTGACAAAACTCTTCTGTGACAATAGGCACTATAAACTCTGGGTGACTTTTATTGTTCATCATTCATTATTTTTTTTAAACTTTATTTATTTATTTATGGCCAGCTCAGCCTGCCCTGTGGGTGAGACTGGCGTAGCACGTGGTGCTGGGGATCGAACCATGGTCCCTGTAGTTGTCTGAGCTTGCCTAATCAGGCGCTTTAGACCACTGAGCTATCTTGCCAGCTCCACCATTCATTATTTCAACCAGTATTTTCTGCAGAATTGCTACTGGGCAATTGGACATGGTTACCTTGCCTATTAATGGACAAGTATCTTATTGGGTGCTGGGCATGGGAGAACTGTAGTAAGCAAAACCAGATATAATAACTATCTTCATGGTGTGAACTATCTGGGGGTGATGTGGGTAATTAAGTAAACATAAGGGAATATAAATTACAATCATGCCAAATGCTACCACAAGAAAAGGGCTTTAGGTATTGAAGGATGGGGGAGATCTACTTTCTGTCAAATGGGGTTGAGAATGGTTTCCTTGAGGTAATGAACAGAATGCTTTAGTTATATGAACAGGAAGAAGAAGAGAAGGTCATGCTGGTAGAGGAAGTAGCAGGTGAAAAGGCCCTGTGCTGGTGGGCACAGAACAAGGGAAGGGCACAGGGGCTGAGTCTCAGAAATTAAGGATGAGCAGTGAGGCTGGGAGAGGGGCTGTTCTTACACAGTTTTGTGGCACCAGTAAGGAGTTAGGGTTTTATGCTAAAAATAATAAAAATAAAAAATAAAAATAAAAAAATAAATAAATAAAAATAAAAGCAAAGGGAAACTTTTGAGGCCTTCTGAAGATAGTGTGACTTTTTATTTTAAAATCATTGGCTTAAAATTCTTGCAGTGTAAGGGGCTGGGGAAATAGCTAAGGGGCACAAGTGCCTGACTGGCAAGTGTAAGGTCCTGAGTTCAATCCTGGATTCTGGAAAACAGCAAAGCACAGCAAAGCAAAGCAAAGCAAAGCAACACAAAAAACCCTTGCAGTGTAGAGAATGGATTGGAGGGTATCTTTGTGCAAGTCAGCTAGATTATTCTAGTAATCTAGACATTGTTATCAACGAGCAGCATATTTACAGTTCTGAAGCATAATCAACCTACTGCTTAGTATTGTTTATAAAGAGTAAGTTACACAGCAATTTTTTAACCACTGAGAATCTACCTTCTAAAAAGTTGAGGGTAGGGCTGAACAGGGTAAGTTCAATGGAAAACTGAGAAATAACTGACCAAGATCCACATGAACCAGTAATTGTCACACAGAGGAAACAGAACATTTCTTAAAAATCTAGATATACCAGGCATTTGATGCTCCTTATTAATGCCCCATAAAAATTTCATGCTATTGATGACATGGTATTCACTTTACACATAAAGAAATGGGCTCAGAAAGGTAAAAGGATTCCAGAGAAGCCACATAGCTTGTAGGGTTGATTTGCTCTCGAGTAAAAGCTTGTTTTATTATGCAGCACTTCATATAAGACACCATTTGGAGCCTTTCATGTGGTAAGAAAGTCTGCTTAGGTATCAGACACCTGAAGTCTAATTGATCATCATAATGTGATCCAGTATGTATTATACTTCTTCAAATACCCTCATTAAAAAGGGACAATAATACTGATTAATTCATTTGTTCATTCACCAAAAGTTGGTTCTTCAGTACATGAGAGGTCCTATTTATGAACAAGGTTTTATAACATGACCTATGTCACATAATATACAGACTTTGCTCCTAGAAGAACCTTTATATGAAATAGCCTTTTTCTGGCTGTGTATAGCAAGAACATCGTTTCTGAGAGCTTACGATCCAGCCTACTTCTCTGTCGCTTGGTCCAGAATCCTTGTCAGCTTTCCCTACCACTTTGGAAGTGGAATGGAGATAGAGGAGTCGGTTTGGTTTGCACTTCAAGGGGGAAAACTTCATAGGGCTCCTGGTGGGTGTTCTGCCATGTGACTGGTAAAGGAGACCAGTCAGAGCAAGGAGCAGCAATCCTGCAGAGAAATGGAAATCGGAGCAGTTCAGTGGTTGTCTTATAGAAAGGAGGCCAAGCTTTAGTTGCTATTATGCATAACTCTGGAAAGATCACTTCTACTGCTTCCATTTGTGTGGTACACTTAGGGCACAACTGTGTGGCACAAATGGCGCTCCTTAAGGTTAGGCTGGGAGGTAGGTTTACTTTTAGATGGGAGAGGGAGTATAGGCTGAAAGTCTCCTTTCAGCCTCCCTCCCTGCTGAGTGCCAGTGTATGCTACCCAGCACAGCACCTGCGAGGCACTACCCAGCAGTCCACCTATACTCTTCTCAAGAACTGCTATGTGGTGTCATTCCTCAGAAGCTGCATCTCAGTGGCAGATGTTTTCCCTCTGGTTAGAATTCACACTAGGTATTTTATTTAAGTTAAGAAAATCTTGCTTTTGATCTGAGGACCAGAAAGTTATCAGACTTCACACACTTACTGGTAACACAGTGTCAACTAATTACCTTGATTTAATACCAATGATGAGCAGGATTCTGGGTGACTAATAGTGTGACTTCTGATTTCATGTTGCTCTCTGTATGACATCTCTTTCTTCTATTTGGCAAACTCATACAGCCTTCAAAATTGAAAAACAACTATATTTTGCTGATAGCTATTCTTGGAAAAGTAATTTCTACAACTTTGTAATTTTACATGACTTTATTGCTTTCTTTTGAAATTTAGTTGTGGACCATATGTCCCTCCCTTAGAATCTAGGTTCTGTAAGAGGCTATATCTTAAATATTTTAGTCATGGGCATGCATTGGATTGAATGACAGTGAAATTATGAAATAACATCAGCTCTCCCATTGCTGGGACCAAATTCCCAAAGCATAAAACCTCAAGAAGTAGGTGGTTTATCTGGGTCAGTTTCACAGGTTTCAGTCCATGGTTAGATGGCAGGATTGCTGTGGACCAGGGGTGAGGAAGATCCTGGTAGAGAAGGGAGAAAAGTTGCTACTTCCTGGTGGTCTGAAAGCAGGCAAAGCGCCTGAGAAGAGGGTGTTGGAGACCAGATCTGCTCCACAAGGCCACTCCTCCATGACTCACTGCCCAGAAGCCCACTCACCTATGAACTCAATGGGTTAGCCCATCAGTGTGTATCGCCATGGTCCCTCTGGAGGAGTCCTCCATGCACATGACCATCAAAATTAACTGCCATAGTAGTAGGGTTGTTAAGTCTCAAGTAAAACACCTCTATGTACTGTCAAAGGCAAACAGACTAATATGGTAGGGGGACAAACTCATTTATGTGGGGACGAACTAGTCCTTAAGGCCTGTGGCTTTGAGGGAAAAATACCAATGTTTTAAAATAGAAAGTCTAGTACCCTTTTTTGTTTTCTTATAAACCAACCATTTACTTGAAAGAGAGTACAACAGCAACTGAGATCACACTAGAGCTGCACAAATCTAAAAGACCAGAATGGCAGGTATTCTAAGCCTAGTCTCAGTGTTACACATTGCTATCCTCAGTGTTAAAAACATTTTGGTGGTTCTTACGACTGGGAAAATGCTATAGGATTTTTTTTTCTTTTTTTGGAGACAGGGTCTCGCTATGCAGTTCAGGCTGTCCTTGAGCTCACTTTTGTAGCCTAGGCTGGTCTCAAACTTGTACTCATCCTCCTGCCTCAGCCTCCCAAAGTGCTGGGATTACAGGCATGCACCACTACACCCAGCCCAATGCTATAGGATTGACCAGATATAATCTTGCATATACTTAGATTTCTAAATTTCTGTGTGAAAATGTCATTGTATAGAGATTTATTAAAGTATCAATGATTGATGGAAAATACCGATTCCAAGTTAAGTGTAAGATGTTTGAAATTCAGGAAGACAGTGATATTAAGCTCAAGAATGTATCATATAGTGTAATAGTATCACGAAGTTTCTCTTCTGGAGAATGTAAGTTTACAGACCAAAAGTAAGAGGAAAAGAAAAAAAGAGATAGAGCTACAAGGATTGCCAATATTTTGGCCCCAACCCTTCAAGGTCAGTGAGGACTCAGGACATAAGAGAACATCCTATAACTGTGCTGTAACATCCTATAACTCAGTGGTGTTCCAAATATTCTTCTATTCAAGGAGATTATGGGACCACAGATGAAAAGGATTGACAATGTATAGTGTGCCTAAGGAGAGTCACCTAGAGAGAAAACATTCTCTCAGGCTTTCACAGAGAGCAAACTGGTCAAGCAATGGCCATGACTCATTCAGACGGCTGACATTGACAACAGTTCTACAAAGCACTGTACATGGCTTCAAAGTAAATCCTCAGGGGATTTGACTGGCCTTGGAAGATACAGAAGTTATGTATTTTGTTACAGTGGTCTTGCTTTAACTTGCCCTTAACCACCCAGGAGAAAAGTTTAACCAAGAGGTATAAAATGTAAAGCTGTATTAGTATGCTGAGCTGTAAAAGGTTAAACCAACAGCTTTGACATTACCAGTTCTGCCAATAATCCATTGCAATTGTGGAATTTTGGACTATGTATACAGCTACTGTCTCTTAGTTCAATGAGAAGAAATTGTTTGGACCAACAACGATTAGAAAAATTATGATGTCTGCATCATGCACTCTGTATGACTACTGCAGGGACAGCAACGTGCATTGTATCAATTATTGGGACTGTGCTATTAATGTGTTTTGAAAATGTCACATTATGTCTTTTTTTTTTTTTTGTCTTTTTGAGACAGGGTCTCACTATGCAGTTGAGGCTGGCCTTGAGCTCACTTTTGTAGCCCAGGCTGGTCTCGAACTCGCACTGATCCTCCTGCCTCTGCCTCCCGAGTGCTGGGATTACAGGCGTGCACCACCACGCCCGGCTTACACATTATGTCTTATTAAAAGTAATAAAAAAGATTAAAAAATAGAATGAAATAAAAAGTCTAAAGTTCAAAATCACAATACCAAAGAAACTTAAATCTCTCTAAATACATATGAGTCAAACCCTGAATTCTGTAGGATTAATAATTTAAAAATTCTTTCATCATAAAAACTTGGGGCCCGGCGGGATGGCTCAGTGGTCTAAAGCACCTGCTTGGGAAAGCTTGGGAGGGTTCAGGGACCACAGTTCGAACCCCAGAACCACATGCTGCGTCAGCCCTGCTCTCGGGGCAGGCTGGGCCAGCCTTAAAATTGAGTGAATAAACATCATAAAAGCTCATTATAAACCAAACACAAACTTTGAGGAACTACTGGATATTCCTATCATAAACAAAAGGCTTATTTCTGTATGATAAAAAGTACGAGTTAATAAGGAAAAGATTACCAAACGAGCAAATACAGAATTAGAGAACATAAAATACAACTGGCTATTCTGCACATGAAAACATGCTCAATCTCACATTAAGAGAAATGCAAATATACAATTTTTAAACTGAGTTAGTGAAGACAAAGTGCTTAATAACAAGCACACAGGGTAGGTAAGGGTGTAGGAAAACAAGCATTTACCTGCGTTGCTAGAGTGTAGTTGGCACAACTTCTAAAGAAGGCAATTTAGTAATATCTCAAAATATTAAACATACACTTTGATCTAAAATTTCACTATTAGGAATTTCCATTTAAGCTTGAAGTTTTGTAAAATGATTTGTGTGTAATGTTATGTAACACTGGGGTAATTGTAAAGTATCAGAAACCAGTAAGTCAACAGGGAAATGGGCAAGTGGTAAGTACATTTACTTACAGAAGTTTACATGATCAGAAAAAAAAAAAAAAAATTATTTGTAGACAGAAAATTATCACCAAATACACAAGTAAAAAACAAAGCAAGATATAGTAGCATGTTAGTTATTTGTGAAGCCAAAAAGGGGAATGTATTTACATTTCAGTGCATGCACTAAATCAAGAAAGATGCTTAGGAATTTGATGTTAGCTGATTTTTACATGGTATCTGTTGATTTTCAGAGACAACTATGGTGGCAGAATTACTAATTTTTTTTTTTTTTAATATTGTGAGGTACTTATTTGAAAACAAATGAAACTTAAAATGAAATTACAAATCTCCCATCAGTGAAGACCTTGGTATTTAACTCAGCTATTGAATTAAAAAAGAGCTACTTCTTGAATCTTAATTTGGTTTTGGGAAAAACAAAAACAAAAACAAACCATATTCACTGGAATTGCCCATTTATGGCATTCATCACCCTGAAGGAAGACATGATTAGAAAAATCTGAGTCAAAGTGATAGAAGCTTACAGACATTTAAAAATTTTATCTTTAAGTGAGAGAAAGGGTATTGGGATACAGTTCTCAGAAGGTGCCACAGAGAATAAAAGCTGCTGGTGTGTGGTGGTGCACACCTGTAGACCCAATACTCATGAGGCTGAGACAGGAGGATTGTTTTGAGTAAGAGACCAGCATTTCTGGCATATCCAAAATTCTACTTGTGGTGGCTCTGATTTTTACCTGTGTGACAAGTTCTTTGCTTAAATATCTATACTGAAATGAATTAAATTCATGGCTAACCTTGATTGGGACTAGGATATTTAAACTCTGGGGGATTACTTTGTGTCACTATCAATTTGTGCTTCTAGGACATTGTTCTAGTCTGGTATTCAAGAGTACTGTGCATGTAATGGACTAATTTTAGGCGGTGGTTTAAAAATCAAGCAATTAGATACCAGTTTGAGAACAACTATGTCAAATGATGATAGGGGTAAGGCACAGCTACTCAGAGGACCAGGAGTCTACTATTGAGAGACAGAGGTTATGCTCAAATGCTTGGCTGGAAATTATAGAATTCTTGCAAGGTTGGACTGTGAAATTCAGGAGTCATGTACTCATCAGTTTGTTTCATGGTATACGGACTTCAGGGGGCTGGCTAACTCTCTCAGTGGACTAAAGTGCCTGCTTAGGCAGAGCACAACAGGCAGGGTTTAATTCCTGGCTTGCTGTGCCAGCCCTGGCCCTGAGGCGTGCTGAGACACTTGAGAGTGGGCATGGGGGTGAGTGCCTATAATCCCAGCCCTTGGGAGGCTGAAAACAGAATCACTACAAGTCTGATCTATGTAGTTAGACCCTGTACTAAATACACAACTATATCTATATGCTTTAGGAATATGTTTTAAAAGAATAGTATATACAAAGAAAGATAATTTATATTTATTAACCTTAACCTTCCAAGGGTTATAACAAACCAAAACAAAAACGTTAGCATTGGGGCCGGGGGGCTGGGGAGATAGCTCCGTGGCACAAGTGCCTGCTTGACCAAGTGCAAGGTTGTGAGTTCAAACCCCAAGCCCACAAACAAAACAAAACAAAAACAAAAACAAAACAACATTGGGGCTGGATCAAAATGGTGAAGTAGTGCCACCTAGAGGTGGAGGCTATGTTGGCCATCTGTTGGCTCCCCAGGCCCCTTGTGGCACATATAGTCCCCAGAATATTCCAATACCTACATTGGGGTTTTCCCAGTTACTCAGAAATGTAGAGCTGAGGGGGAGACAGGAGAGGTTCACAATGGGATCAGGGACAAAGAAGCTTTGTGTTAGAACACCTCTTTATAAAATGTCCAATGATTGTTGATGTTTTTAAATTGGGTTTATCTATTTCTAATCATTCTGGGGCCTTTTAGTTTTTGTTAAGGTTACATGTACATTTAATGAATTTGTTATGACCAGCTCAGGTTCTCGTCCAATGGAATCACAGTATGATTACTTCAGATAGTTTGTTAAATGCAGCATTTATGAAATATAGAAAAGAAATTCATTAAATAAATGAGGCTCAACGTAAAGACGTACAATTCTATACAAAAAAGTGACAGGCTTTGGGTGTCCAAGTGTGTGGCTTACTCTTGTGACTTGTTCTTTACCTGATATTTTTAGTAGGTTAAAAAAATCATCAGAGTGCAGATAAAACTCAGTGAAAATATGCCTTTGTCACGGCACCTCTTCCTATCTTTGGACTTATACACTGGTTGCTTTTTGCCTCCGTGTAGGTTGCTTTGAGTAGATAGTATTCTATAAGAAATAGGCTTCAGGGCTGGGAAGTTAGCTTGGTGGCATAAGCACTGGCCTGGCAAGTACAAGGTAGGCTGAAACAGGAGGATCACTATGAGTCTGAACTGTGTAGCAAGACCCTGTATCATTCATATTCTAAGAGTTAAAAAAAAAAATGGGAATGAGTGCACCTATGAAGCGAATCTGTAGATCTAAGTGAAGGTATTTGGATAGTGATGCTACAGGAATTCTGCTTGCATGCAGAGAGCTTCGGATTCACCCTGAAGAACCCAGAGTGCTCTAATATCACTATGTAATGACTCTCTCTTTTCTACTTCATATTTATAGTAATTTTAATAACTTTACCAAGTTAATTCTTTTTTTTTTTTTTTTTTTCGGTACCTGGGTTTGAATTCAGAACCTTTCACTTGCTAGGCAAGCACTTATTCCACTGGGCTATCTCCCCAGCCCCTATTAAGTTAACTCTTGTCAAGAGTATAATATGTGGTGGCTGCACCAGGGTTTTTTTTTTTTTTTAAATTAACCAGTCAAAGAAAAATAAATTATTCAACACTGACATTTTATTTTCTAATTTATCATTTTTACAAAACAAAAACAAAAAGCAGGTATCAAAAACAGCAGAGTTTATAGAATTTCTACACCAGTTTTCACGTAAGTCAGTGAATATGAAACTGGTATCCAATGTAAATACTAGACACAGGATGATTTCCCTCTTGGTCATATGCATTCAGGTAGTTTATTCTGGAACCACTGAATACTAACAACTTTTTACAAGCACCGGTCATTTTTTTGAGGACCAATTTGGTTTGTCCAACAAAGTAAACAACGTTTTGCTGTGTGGCATTTCCTTTTTTAAAGAACACTGAGCTGAAACGCAGACTGTATTTGTTTGGATCTGAATCAAATCCTTTGAGACCCCAATTAACCTGAAGAATACTGAGAACATTTATAGGGCATATCAAATGGTATATTAAATACTTGTCATATACCATATAATATATAAGGCAGCTACTGTATTTCTGAAGAAAATAGTATTTTAAAGACTGCCCAGAATTAGAATTACAACATAGTTTATGCATTCTTTCC
>PVJA010057986.1:0-10252 GCA_004027025.1 Myocastor coypus
AGGGAGGGAGGGAGGGAAAGAAGGAAAGAAGGAAGGACAAGAAGAAGAAAAGAAGAGAAGGACTAAGGGACCATAAAGACAGGAAGCTAAGTCACATATTTCTTAACCAGCACTGCTGGTGAATGGCAGAGGTGGTACCGTGCCTGTGTATACGTGTTCATGAGGAATTTTAATTTCATACCATACACATGATATAATTTTAGGCTTAGGCTTGGGTGAAAGGAGATTGAGTAGTTGCCCCGGTGCTCTGATCACACCAGGTAAGGGATTGCTGGGTCCTGCTTCCCCGTGGGTCCCGGAGGCAGAGCCCTGTCTCCTTCCGGTCTCTGAACCTTCTCCTTCACCGATGTTCGCGCTTGGGCTTGGAGACGTCTACCTCTCGCTCAACTAGGAAAAAAGTGCTGATGGTTCCTAAGAACCAGGAGCTCTGTACTTCATTAGACGTGACTTATGGAGCTGTTTGTTCATCTATCTACATATTAAAATTAACTTCACAAAATATTTCAACAATTAGATAATCTGAAGTGACAGTGCAGGTAACTCTCATTATTATGTTGATAATAGTTTTCAAATCTGTGGTTCTTTCTTTATCGGTTCCAAAATTACTACTTCTGAATAGAAAGACCATTTTAAACCTATATATATATATATATATATATATATATTTGATATGTATTTCATATATATATGAAAGAAAAAATCCTGTGCTAAATTGCCACAGTACATAAGAACTAAAAGTCATGGAGATGGGAGATTTTCTCATTTTCTTTTAAGTAAATATTTCTTAAACTAAGACTATTACCTGCACTGGTTACCTCAAAGTGTGAAAGAAGATTACCCTTTTATATTTCATTTTATAATATGTGAGTGAATAGATCTATAACTTCCATTTTGATTTTTTTACTGGGTTGTAATTGATTTTTAAATTTTTTATTGAGTTCACTGTGGCATTCTCATGTATATATAAAAGATACTTTGATCGTATCCATCACATTTATTACCTTCCATTATCAGTATTGATTCTTTCATTCTCTTTTAGTTAATTGTGATTCATCTGCTGTTGCTCTACTTCTCAGACCTGAGAACTTCATGTAAAAATGCAGCCCCTATGAGCCAGCAATTTAGATAAATGTCAAGCTTGCAAACTTAAGGAGAAGAAAAGGGTTTCCAAAGCCCTCCTGTATCGCTGAGGACAGGGATTGTCACCATTTAAATGCTAGATAGCACAGGGGCAGTGGTCTCAGAGGTCTTGAAGGCAAGATTTGTGTTTGCTGAGATATGCCACTCACGCAAATATCAGAAGCCAGCAGCATGGCTGAAGAAATACCACCGCAGAGCTGTCATTGTTCAAAAGATCTTAAAAAAAAAAAAAGTACCTTGAAGTGTGGTGAATAAATGAGAAGACAGAAAAAAAGACAAAGCACAGTCATACACACAAAATATAGAGCTTAGGTCACAATACACTGAATACACCTGGAGCATTCTACATGCATTCTTGTCTACATTTGCTATTATTGTGAGATATTTAGCAATATAACTGTAGTTTATTATTATTTGTTCATTTGATATTATATTCAACAAACCAACTAGAATATATGTGAAATTGGAGCTCCAATTAAACCACAACCACTGTCTTCCAGGAAACTATAATGTAGGAGAAAAGGTGCACAAATATACAGCTAACCAGGGCTGGCCAAATAGTTCAGTGGATTAAAGTGCCTGCAAGCAGGTACAGGAGCCAGGTGTTCCCTCCTGGGGCCTACGATGCCAGCCCCACCCTCAGGGCACGATGAGGCAGCAATTGAGACTGGACGTGGTGGTGTGGACCTGTAATCCCAGCTCTTGGGAGGCTGTAAACAGGCGGATCAGTACAAGTTGGATGTAGCAGGGAGATCCTGAACACCTTGTAGACCCTTCCCTAAAATACAAAAATAAATAAATAAATAAATAAATACATAAATAAATAAATAAACTGCTAACCACATTGTAATATTTTGATAAAATGATTAAAAAAAATACCAAGGGGCATCATAACATATATATATATTTTTATGTATTTGTTACAGAGTCTTACTATATAGCTTGGACTCATAGTGATCCTTCTGTTTCAGCCTCCCTGGTGCTGGGAATCCAGGGTTGCGCCACCAGGCCAGATCTTGGTGGCCAGCTTGGTACGCCTGAGGCGGGGCCAGCACAGCATGCAGCCAGCACTGGGAGATCGAATCCAGGTCCTTGCCCTTGCCTAAGTGGACTCCTGAGCTATGTCCACAGCCCTAATAGAAGTATTCTGATGAGAATCTTTTGGTGAGAGGTATTCAGATGAGAATGCCTGTTGGATTTCAGTCACATGATAAACTTTCTTTAGAAAGCCCGGCCAAGTCAACTCTCACGCCACGTGTATGGGACGTCACCCCTGAACCGGGCAGCTGAGCACGTGACCCAGGCTGAGCCAATAAAAATGCTTCTTTCCCTAGACACGCCAATTGATTAAGAGGACACAGGAGCCGTGCTGGTCCGCTCAGAGTAACTCCTAAAATATACATGTAATCGCAGTGAGGAATGCTCTCTCTTCCAGTTTACTCCTTAAATTTGGGGGTTAGGGGAGCTGCCAAGAATCGCCCTGCCATTACAAAAACAATTTTGGAAGTTTGAAAACAGGTGGACTTTCCGCTTTCAGGGTCAGTTTCCATGGGCTGGAGTCAGGTGCTAGCTGAGCTTCCTTCTTCCAAGTGTTCTACAGAGCTAGGTCCTTGCACCTTGCAGCTCTTGGCACATCCCCGCATGTGTTTGCCCATGGATGCAGTATTCCTATCTTTGTCTCCACGTTTATATCATTTTTTCCCTCTTTCTTCAGTACCAAATCTTTCCCTCATTCACTTTTTCTCCCCTCCCCCCACAGATCTGGGGAATCTGAAGTTGAAGTGCCATCTGGTTCCTCTATAGTCCCTGAGGAAGGATCTTTTCCTACCTGTTCCTTGTGCCTGATGAATGCTGGTTGTCCCTGGCATTCCTTGTCTTTAAGATGTATCTGCGCAGTCTCTGTCCATCCTCACATCGTCTCTCCCTCTGCACCCTCCAGCCCTCTGTGTCACCGTGTCCAAACCTCCCTCCCCTCATCACGTCACCAGTCATTGGGTTAGTGCCCGCCACAGTCCCATGCAACCCAATCCCAGTTTGGCCGCATCTCCAAAGACCCTACTTCCCCATAAGGTCACATTTACAATGAGCAGAGGTTTGGACCTGAACATACCTGCTTAGGGAATGGAAATCAACCCACTGAAGGCTAAGGGAAGACAAGGGGACATTGGAGTTATCCATAGCTTCCTAGTACTCTGGACTTTAACATGTAAAATATACACTGAGAATGAAATTAACTGTGCCCCAATTGAGTGAAGCATATAATTATAAAAATGCCACTGGGAAGGAACACAGCCCTTCTTTGTCTGATGAATGTCATACTGAGAAAGGAAATCAGAGGATATGTTTGGCTTCTCAGTTGCAGAATGACTAAAATCATGATACGTTTATATCAAATCATTTATTAAACTTTAGGAAAAATCCAAGCAAAACAGAATGTCAGAGAAACTCACTGAACAGCCCACTGCACTCAAAACTATTCAGCAACAAAATAAACCAGGCAAGCTGAATCATTTCACTTGTTCACTTGCTAGTCACAGCTATTGTAAGGAGCTCAGCTATATCCAAGTGATGTGTCATTCATCAAGAAATACCTTAGAGAACCAGCCTTTGTAGTAGTCATAGGTCTGGCTTCTATGTCAAACTGTTGTTAAATAATGCTGTAATTTTGGAAAAGACCTTTAACTGCTTTGCACTTCAGATGTTGTTTTGGTTTTGTTTTGTTTTTGTTTTTGTTGTTTTTTCCTGTAAAGCAAGAATTGATAATCTAGGTAGTTTCCTTTACCTTCAAAAATGTTCTCATAACAATATTATATTCTTTTCTACAATCATTTTAACATGTATGTTATGTTCCATACTGCTCAATAAAATAAAGATAGGTAAGCCCTGATATGCTTGAAGGTGTTGCTTATCATCTTTAAAAAAAGGAAGAAAAGTCCCAAAATTTTACAAACACAAGAAGCTGCCTTAGGGCCAGCCAAATGGTTCAGAAGATTAAAGCACCTGCTTAGGCAAATGTAGGGACCAGGGTTTGATTCTTGGACTGGGTGTGGTGGTGTGTGCCTGTAATCCCAGTTCTTGGGAGGCTGAAAACAGGAAGATCACTATGAATCCAATCTGTGCAGTGAGACCCTGTAGACCTTGTACTAACTACACAGAAAGAAAGAAGAAAGAAAGAAAGAAAGAAAGAAAGAAAGAAAGAAAGAAAGAAAGAAAGAAAGGTTGCATCAGTCCTTCACAAAACAATGTTCATGAGCCAAATAGGAAGAATGCAAAGAGATCCACTCTTCTTTGTACTGAAGAGATGAACCTTTTCCAGAAGCTTCTGCCAAAACATAGGTCCCATTACCCAGGACTGAGTCATAGCCACAAAGGAGGCAAGAGAAGCGATGTTTCCAATTCTAACCTCTGCCACAGGAAACAGGTTCTAAAGGCAACTGGGAAAGCGGAGGTCAGGGGCTAGCTGTTCATCATCAGGACATAGACAGGGTTAGCTAGAGTCTCCAATCCAAACAAAAGTGACCGGAGACCCTTTTTAAGGTTATCGCTGTCCCCTAGCATGAGACTGAGCTAAATTTTCACTGGAAAGAGAGATAAAGAATTTGAAAAATATTCATGTTTGTCAGTTATGTTAACAACTCTAAATGGGCCTGGCGAGTGCCAGTCACTAGCTATGTGACTGTTATGGTTTGTGTCTAGGTGTCCCCTGCAAAGCCTCATGGAGTCATGGGACAGCTTCTGGAGTTTGTGACCAATTCCTAACTCAGTGTGGGGACTGCAGGTGTGAGTGCTACAGCCTGGCCCTGGGTAGGTAATCCACATTACAAATCCACATTACAATGTAAGGACGGGAGAGAAGCCTGCTAACCTGCTTGTGTCACCCACGAGTACTCAGTACAAGTGAACCTTGATGTATAATCAAGGGCAACAGAGTGAACCCAAAGAATTTGGGGCCCTGGATGATGGCCACCATTTGTAAACTCATTTCCCTTCTGCACCATGGGTCCCATTAGCATAGTGAGGGTTGATGTGTGTAGAGGAAACGCTTTCCACCAACGAGGAGTCTGTTGTCTACAGCGATTTAAGTGAGGTGACCCCCCCCTTTATCTCCGCAGCCAACTCCAAAACACACTCCACTCCCTCCACTTTGACTGAGACAGAGACAGGAAACCAGTAAGTAATTCAAAATGAAAATCTCAATTCTTAGCAAAGTGTGGAGCCAGATTCTCATTGTGTCAGGGAAGTCGATGGAGAGGAAGCAACACAGTTCTGGAGTGTGACTGCATGCCAGCCCTGTCCCTTTAGGACAGGAACCACGTGAGCCATTAGGATATTTTTTAAAGTAGTGCTAATATCCTCTACTCACTGACCACTAATCCTGTCCCAGGCACTTTGTGTGTACTCTACACGCAACTCGACCTGCTCCCTACAATCCTTCTAATATAGAAACTCCAGTTATCTCCAGTTTGCACCTGAGAAAATTGAGATTAAAAGGCTTAATTTATCAAACACACCTCAGAGTGCATGGCAGAGAAAGGTACATGTTGAGATCTACCTGCTCATGCTCTCGGTTCTGTCTGATACCACCATAGTTGACACCTCCCAGAGCAGCACCCCAATGCCTGTGCCTCGCTCTGGAGTCACATTCACCAGACAGTACTTGAAGCCACCCTCTGAGTTGTTTTTCTACCCAGCTGGTTGAACCATTTGTGTTTGGTTACTAAGCCTAGCACAATAAAGAAGTTAGATAAATATGCAAATACTGCTGGAGCTCATGCGTAATAGGCAGCACAGGAGGGAGTGCTGGATTCAGAAGCAGCAGGCAACCATAGGCTGGAGAGGTTGGAACAGGCTTTGTGGGGAGCCAGGACCCAAGCCAAACCAGGAAAAGGGAGAGAAGCTAAATGTGTAGGGAAGGTGGGAGCAGCTTCTGAGAAGGTAATATTATTTTAGCAAAGTCCAAATACCTAAAATGTTTCTTGGTACTAATTCTACCTCTGCAAAAGGATATTTTTAGTGACATAGCTTCTTGTGCCATAGCATGAATAAGCACATTACCTTATTTGCAAACCAGCCAGCCCTCTGCTGAACCACAGGCATGAAATACAGAACCTGCTTCGTTAAGATCTCTTTCCAGAAAAAACAACCAACTAAAGGCCTAAAACTGCGTTGAAGATCAGAAGCTCCATAGGCAGTTTGCATCCAACCACATATGCTGCATTAAAAAAAAAAAAAAAAAGTTCAGTAGGGAAAAATAATCAGCGTTCTCTGTGTTAATTCATTAAGCTCAGAGGATGACGTGAAAAAGACTCCACGGATGCCAAGCGAACAGCAACAACAAACCTAACACATTCTTAAGGGTAAAGTATCCAGTCTCTTAAAAATGATAGATTCATCAAAAATTTCAACTGAGGCAAGACCTTTTTAAGAACTGATATGACTGATGTTTTAGAAAGCAAAATGTCATTTGTCTTGGTTATTATTATTCAGAACCAATAGTCAGGGCATGCAATTAACTGGAGTAAGACACACACAAGAAACAAGAAAATAGCTTTTATTCTTTGAATTTGCCTTGAAATCTAATATAAAAACAGAATCAGTACATACTGTAAGCCTAGAGCATAATAAGTCTTTCATAGCCTAACCCGTCCATGCAACCAACATCAAGCTCACAAGCAGAATATCTGCAGCCCTTGGGGCCTACCTCAGGCCTCTTTCCTCTCAGGACCCCTACACACAGCCAATCTGCTCATTTTAAACACCAATCATAAGTGTTACCTGTCTCTATATTTTCCATGTGAAAAGACATGTGGGGCATGTTATTTGGAATTCTGACTTCCTTCTGTCCACACTGCATTTCTGAGACTCATCCACATTTTGGGTGTGATTATAGATCATTCGCTCTCATTTTTGTCCAGCAGCATTTCTCAAAGTGTGGCTCACCAGGGTGGCTCAGAAGTGAACTATTTTCATGCATGCTGTACAATAAAATATGGTTCGCCTTTTCATTGATAACACAAAAGTAATAGTAGGCAAAATTGCCAATACTTATCAGTGAAAGCAATTGCTTGAGTTTAAAGCTCGACTAGTCAGTTTGTTGTGGAGCCCCATTTTTAGCTGAAAATGTGACTGACAGGAAAACTATATTTATGGCGACTTGGATGTATGGCCAACATATTGTTACGAATAAATGAAGCAGGCTATAATTGCAAGAAATATGACAGGCAGAAATAGTTGCATTGATAAAACTTGAACTTTCAAAAAGAACTAGAGTTTTGGAAAATTGTATTCAGCACCATGAATTTGATGGCTTTGTAATTTATAGAACTACTTATATTATATTGTGTGAGAAAATATGTAAAAGTTTGGAGGATCTGAGAAGCTTAGTCAACTGATACTGCTTGAATAACCAATGCATGGCATGAAATAGTACCTAGGTAAAAGATGCATTCAAACTGCAAAATAGAACACCAGATATTAATGTAACAATAAGAAAAGTAGGTTTTAGAGCTCGCATTCTAACTAACCTTTCCAACTGTGCAGTTCAAAAAATACACCAAGCCAGGTGTGGTGGTGCACGCCTGAATCCCAGCACTCGGGAGGCTGAGGCAGGAGGATCGGTGTGAGTTCGAGACCAGCCTGGGCTACAAAAGTGAGCTCAAGGCCAGCGTGAACTGCATAGCGAAACCCTGTCTCAAAAAGACAAAAAAAAAAAAAAAAAATACACCAAATGCATATTATCACATTTATTTTGAAAATTATTTACTCTGTGATGCTGACTTTTCTTGTCACTTAAATAAAATAGAGAGAAACAGATTAAATGGAAAAGGAAATATGAGAAATGTTATTATCCTCTCATAAACCAGCGAGCAAAGATTACAGAAATATAAAGCAATCCTTTTATTCTGTCTAAATGCCTTAATTTGAGAAATATGAAGATTTTTAAAAGTAAAAACATTATTTGTGTTAGCATGAGATGGCTTTATTTCACATTAATTGAGAAATAAGTATTTAAATGTCTCCATTTTTTAAATGTTTAAATGTTGATATGGTAACACCGCCATCATCTACATAATCCAAAGTTCTGTGGCGTCCTTAGTAATTTTTTAAAGCCATTCAAGGTCCCTGAGACCAAGAAGTGTAAGAGGCCTGCTATACAGTATGTCATTGTGAGCTGAGTTTTAATTTGAACTTCTGCGAATATTCCTGAGCTAGTGTGTATTTTGCTTAATCTCCTCATCTGGCATTTCTGTCTGCAATTTCTTCAGCCCAATTCCCTTTGTGCAAGGCCAGTCAGATTATTCTCCAGCCCAGGACTTAGTGTGACTGCTACATCAGGTGCACCGCCTTCCTCCTGGCAGGAGCGTTCCAGGAGGCTTTCCCAGGAATGTGGAGCTGTGCTGTGGCTTGAAACACTGAGCCAGAGAGAGGTCAGAGGAGGACAGGGCAAACTGGAGCAATGTCAGCAGACAGCTTTTTCTTGGACTATGGACATGGTTTTCTGGGCTTCTCAGCTTTACCATCATCCACTAGCACCAAATAGAAAGCAATCTTCTGTGTTTCTGTAACATGTAACCCCACTCACTATGATGGTAGTTATTGCTGTACTTTTGCTCCTTGGTTTTTATTATCCTTCTTCGTCACTGTCATCCCAGAACATGAACTCCATGATGGCAGAAGCCTTGGCTATCAGGTACAGCACCTGAAACTGAGCCCGTACCCTCCACCCCCATGACAGAATCACATTCTTCTCATGAGTCCATGGCGTGCATAGTGTGACAGGCTGATCTGGGCCATAAAACAGCTCTCAACAAATTTAATGTAATTGAAATCACATCATGTGTCCTCTGACCACATGGGAACCAACTAGAAATAGGTAAGAGGCAGACCAGCAACATACTTCTAACTAGTCCATAGACCAAAAAGAAAGTCTTAAGAGAATTGAAAAATTACATATAACCAAATAAAAATAAACATTCAGGGTTAGCAAGATAGCTCAGCAGACTAAGCACCTGCATAGGCAAGTATGGGGCTCATGGTTCGATCCCTGGCACCACATGCCACACTGGCTCCACCCCTGGGCACACTGGGCCAGAGACCGAGTCTGGATGTGGTGGTGCAAGCCTATAATCCTAGCACTAGGAAGGCTGAAAACAGGACGATCACTGAGTCTGAGCTACATTGTGAGACCCTGTAACAAATAGATTAAATTTTTTTTTAATTTTAAAAAGTACAATGTATAAAATGTTGTGGGACACAGTTGAAGCAGTGCTGGGGAAGGTTTGTAGGACTAAACACTTACATTTGAAGAGAGAAAAACTTTAGAATCGATGCCCTCAGTTCCCACACCAAAAAACTAGAATAAAAAGTAATTCAAAACAAATGGAGAGACATATTTAAGGGGAAAAATCAGCACATATGATAACAGAAATTGATAGAAAATAAACAATGAAAACTAAAACATGATGCTTTGAATCACAAAAATTGACAAGTTTCTAGCAAGACTGATAAGGGAAAAAAAGAAAAGCTACAAATCGTCAATGCCAAGAATGAAACGAGGTGTATCAGGGCTGACATTAAAGTGACTGTATGGAGATGCCGTGAGCAGCTCTACGCAGAGGGCAACTTAGGTGAAACGGGCCATCTCTTTGAAAGTCACAGAGCACTACAACTGATCTGGAACAAAATAGATAATTTATGTATCTTAATAACTACTAAAGAAATTCAATCCACAATTTAAAAAAAAAAAGCTCTCAAAAGAGAAATCTCCAGGCCCAGAAAGATTCATTAGAAAATTTTTCCAAATACATGCAGAATTAATGCCCATCCCACACAATTTCATTGAGAAAATATGAGAAAACTATAAATTCATTTTATGAGAATTATATTGCCTGACACTAAAAGCAAACATATTACAAAAAAAAAAAAAAAAAACCTGGTACAGAACAGTATCACTCATGAAAATGTGCCAAAACTCCTAAGAAAATCTTAGCAAACAGAATCCAGTAATAGATTATAGAAACTATACACCACTGCAGTTTATTGCAGCAATGTAAAGGTAGCTCAAATATTTGAAAATAATGAATGCAATCTTCCATATAAAAATATTTTAAAC
>PVJA010057987.1:0-10254 GCA_004027025.1 Myocastor coypus
AAAAGAAAACCCAGAGCCAGCTCAGTGGCACAGTGCCTACCTGGCAACTGTGAGGTGCTGAGTTTGAATCTTAGTACCAATAAAAAAAAGGAAACCCATTTTAATACAGTTGTTTGAACTGAGACTACAGTGAATTATCAATGGCTCAAATAATTCTGATATACTGAAAATCAGTCTTTTTGTGATAAGGCAAAACAGAATTTCAGTAACTTCAATGTATGCATTCATACCAAGAGAAATACTGGATAGTAAAATTTTAAATTTCTAGCTTCTAAAGCCCAGGACCAAAGTTTCAGAGTTAATTAAAAACATGAACCTAGAACTATTTTAAAGAAAATATATAACACTGAAAATATAAAATAAGATCAGGCAGATGGAAAGCATGAGAAGAAAAGCACTTATTGAATGCTTCCTTCATGTCAGGCATTGTGATAATAAGCACTTTGCATTCATCATCTCATTTAATTAACTAAAACTACTAGGTGTCCCATGTTAAACAACTCTGATTAGCTATATCCTATACCCTAGATACCTAGAAAACCATTGGCTCAATTAATTCTCATAAAATTATTGTTAAATTTTAACAGTTACAAATTCCTACCAAATTCTCCAATGGCTTCAAAAGATACCATGAAACAAACGAAACCCACAAGTCCACTCTACTGTTCCTGCTTGGGGTGCTACTGCATGGGGTCAGAGCGTGTAAAAGACAATGCTGGGGGTGGGAAGCCAGGCTCTGCCACTGACACAGACCCAAAAGACAGGCATGTAAGCCTATGGTCGGTCACTGGGAAGGAGAACAAGCAATCTCCACAGCCAGATACCTAAGTGGCATACATCATCTTCTAGGAGGGAATAAGGGAGAGGAGACAATGAGGAACCAAAAGAAAAAACCAGAGTTTCTTATTTAGAGAAAGTTATTAACAAAGAAAAAACGTTAACATGAAAGAATTTTTTACTCTCTAATACAGAAAGGAAAATGCTCTAGATTGTGTAATATAATTACTTGGAGAGCTTCTTCTTCAGTCATTTTTCACATACAAAGGGAGGTGGAGAGGCCCCCAAAATAGAGCTTTTTAAGAAGTTTAAGTTTAAGAAAATAGACTATTTCTAATGTAGGATTTTTTTCTTCTTCTTCTAAGAGTTGTTAAATTTATTTCTGTTAAAGAGAGAATCAACAAAGTCATCAGTATCTCCACAAAGTTAAAAGCAGGAAGTAGGAATACGAAAATATGAGTGATTCCTTTTCCAAAGGGCTCTCTGTGGGCTACTAGAAAAGAGGCATTAACTGAAGACAGTACATATGACTGTTTCTGTGTGTTCTTCTAGCAGAAATTAAGATGTGAATAAAGCACTATCCAAAATCATTCAACACTCAGGAACCACGCACACAGTTTATGCATCTGGTGACACCTTTGTATGGCACTGTGACTCAGTTTCTACACGAAAAGAACAAGGTTCCGTGCAATAGAAAAAGAATGACTTAAAACCTGAAGTCATATTTGGCTCTTTGCTTAAACTATGAGTTCTTTTAATGGAAATAAAATATATTTGAAGAATTAACTTTGAGGTTTAAACTTTGACTAGAGAGCTACTCTATAAAACAAAAATTCTCACCAATAAAATCTTTAGAAAAGGAACCTAGAATGTCTTAACTTTTATATTCTCTTTTTCCTCCAAAGCCCTAGAACTTGTAAATGTGTTTAGGCATATAAAATGAAAGAGAAACACATAAAGGTATGATAACACCAGAAAGAAGGCTCTGTTGAAGACTGAACCTAGTCATCAACTGGGATTCTTTTATATGCTGTATGGAAATACTATGAGTAAGTACCAAAATTAGAACATACCTTGTCATGTCCTGAATCTCCCCCTCTGACAATATCTGGTGCCATGTATTCAATAGTTCCACAAAAGGAATACGCTCTTTCAGTCTTGAACAAACAAACAAAAAGGGGATTTGATTTCAAGCTAGTATGACAAGTGTCCAAAGGAGAAAGTTAATAATATAGGTCACTGGCTGAGATATAAAGCAGTGGTAGGAAGCTGCTTGACAGGACAAACTATCAGCTACACAGTGAGAGCCCTGGGTAAATGTCTTCTTGGAATGACGTCCCATGCCTGGCACTCTACCATCATCCATCCATCCATCTATTCATGAGTCCATTTATTCATGTTTCTTCATTTTCTTGTTTGTCTTTTGGCATGTATTTATTTCAGTTATTGATTTCTGTAAATAAACTTTTTTTTTTTAAAGGAAGGCATACATACCAAGAGGTTAACGTGAACTGTCTAATATTTTAGTATGAATGATTTTATTTAAAACTAGGCAAGATTGAGAAAACACTGCCAAAAATTGAAGGAGGAAGATCAAATGCTGAGGGAGACCAGGGAAACTGAAGAAAGAAAAATTTTCTCTCTAACCATTTTGCATAGGTTTGGCACTGTTAATGGTATATTTAAGTGATGATGAACAAAACTATCTTTAAAATAATCAGACTTTGAAATAGTTGTTTTCTTTCACAGAACTTTAAAAACTGAAGAGGGCTAATTTAACATATCAGACCTAAAAGTTAATTTTTTTTTTTTTTTTTTTTGGCGGGACTGGGGTTCAAACTCATGACCTTGCACTTGCCAGGCAGGCACTTGTGCCACAGAGCTATCTCCCCTGCCCCTAAAAGTTAATTTTTAAAAGTTAACTGATTTTAAAATGACCAACTGACTCATATTAATGCAATAAGGAAGAATAAATATCTAAGTGGTTATACATACATGTTGAATAAGAAAAAAAGACTTCCTCCTTAGTAATATATATTCATATAACTATATCGAAAACTTTCAGGAGTTTCTTGGTGCCATTAAAATATTTCACAAGAGTATTTTTACAAAATGAGTATTTCTTATAGAAAGCTTTTTAGTTTACATTTTATTCTGCTTCCATCAACAAGATTTTAAGAAAATATCATTTCTTTTTATTTCCAATTTTAACCACAAAGAATACTATTCTATCAGTGTTACAGAAGTGGCAGAAATCCCATTGTATTGACTTAGCATCAAACAAGATCACAGAGATGACTGTAATACATTCATTTAAACACTACAAATTAAAATTTAGAATTGAAATGTATACACATATAAAAAACAAAGTAGCATGGTTTATGATTAATTTCCTTTTCTGTAACATTCTGTGTATACTGAAAGAGTATTATTGCCCTAAAACCTAAAAGAAATAATTCAAATATCCACTTAGTACAATAAATCTTCTTTGCAATAGCGTAAAGCTATTGAACAGCCAACATAAATAATATACCACAGTTACTATCTGCTTTATCCCATCAAGACTGAATGCTAACGCTGTGGAAAGTATTAAAAGACTAAGCTAAATAAAATTGATTTGACTTCAATTTGTGTACAAAAATGAATGAATCACTTCTAAATATTTTATTGGATGTGATCAGGCAGAAGCAAATGTGTATCTGGAAGCATTCATCCATTAACTGAATTAGTAAAAAAGAAATACTTCAAAAATTCATTTTCAAAACCTTTACACTGGAAGGGCTGGACAAATAGCTCAGTGGATTAAAGTGCCTGCAAGGAGGTATAGGGGCCAGGGCTCTGACCCCCAGCCCTGCTATGCTGGCCCTGCCCCTGGGGGTATGCTGAGATGGTAATTGAGACTGGGTCTGCTGGAGTGTGCCTGTAATCCCATCTCTTGGGAGGCTGTAAACAAGGGGGATCTGTAGTAGTGACACACTAAACACCCTGTACACCATTCCTCCCCGCAAAAAATCTAAGCTTCTTCAAATTAAGCATTTTAAATAAATGCATTACTGGACTGGGGAGATAGCTCAGCAGTCTAAGCACCTGCCTGACAAGTATAAGGACCTGGATTCGATCCCTGGTACCACACGCCATGCTGGCCCTGGAACCTCGGGTACACTGAGCCAGTCACTGAAACCAGGCATGGTGGTGCATACCTATAATCCCAGGACTGGGGAGGCTGAGACATGAGGATCACTATGAGTCCAAGCTGCATAGCAAGACCCTCCACTGAACAAATAAATAAATAATTAATTAAATTTTTAAAAAATGCATTATTATGCAATAGCTATAAATATTGAACAAAAATCACTGTATAGTGAAAATATAGGATCACATGAAATTTATCTATTTGATGTCATTTTCTAAGATACTTGTAAGAAACTGTTTAAACATTTATTTTGAATCAAGTCTTGGTTATAATAAAAAACCCCTCTAAACTATGGATTAAAAAATGATGAGTTCTAAGGTATTACTTTTCTAGATTTTTATTTACAAAACTAATGCAAATTTAAATTTTATTTAGGTTGCTTCAAGTCATATATTTCGAAATTATGCCAATTTCCTTCTCAGTATCAGACAATTAAAAATTTCAAATTAAAAGTCATGTTCATGAATAAGTTTGATTTTATAGTATATGAAATACATATATTATTTATTCTGCCTAATTCATGACCCAATGAAAAAAGTATCAATGAGCTAACAATAGAAAATATTATCAATAAGAACTTGTTGAATACAGCTAAAAGCTGTTTTTAGAAATTCACAGTTTTATTTTAAAAATATTAAATATCTATGATCTAGGTATCAAATTCCAAAGTTTAGAAAGTTATGAAAGAAGGTAAAAAGAATAATGGAATAGTCAAAGAAATGGAAACATCATTCAAGCATTGTTATAAAAAACTAATAAAATTGATACAACTATCAGGAAAGTCACAAATTGATGATGTAGTTTAAAAGGAAACTTTACTAAAGTTACAATAGAGATTTTATAAAACAAGGAAATTCTATGATGAAAGTGATATCAAAAATTTAGGAAAACATCTTTCCATAAAAATACAGAAACCAAAATTGACTCAGAGAGAAGTGTATGTACACAGGAACAAGCATGCATAGACATTATGCACATCTGGAAAAGGCAAATGCAAGAAGAAATGAAAAGAAAAAAAATGGGAATGTCAGCCATGATGGCTAGAGAAGTACTCCATTCACTTCAACTTCTTAGGAACAGCATCTCTGTGCTACATGAACTACACATTTCAAATGTACTTTATGATACTATGAAACCTTGTTAAAAAACAAAAAACAAACAAACAAAAAACAACCTTGGTGCCAGAATCTGGCAAATGCAATGTTAAAAAATTATACATTAATTTAGACAATAAAGTATTAGCAAATGAAAACCAGCAATGTATAAAAAATATGATGTAAAGTTTCAAATATGGCCGACCATGAAAAAGCTTATTAAGTACTAAAAATATAATTTATCAAAAACCACTAAGTAGTATATATGGCTAAAACACATGTACTTTAATGTTAAAAAAGAATATATACCTATGCATATAAAACTTAGTAGACAAAGCAATAAAATCTCATATTCTTCAGAAAAAAAAGATATGAGAATTGAATAGAAAGCCATTATTACTAAGAAATGATGGCTCTGATTTTTCTTTTTCCTTTCCTTTCCTTTCCTTTCCTTCTTTTTCCTGTATTTAGGACAATGTTTACAGAGTCCACAGGGTCTCATTATGTAGATTGGACTCAGTGATTCTCCTGTTTTCAGCCTCCGAAGTGCTGGTATTACAGGCATGCACCCCCATGCCCTGTCTCAACTGGGTCTCAGAACACCCCATGAGCGGGGCTGGCACAATGCGATGGGGGATCGAACCCTGGCAGCTGTGCTCTGCTTATGCAGGAACTTTAGTCCACTGAGCTATCAGGCTGGCTCTTGATATTTCTTTTAATATAGTTATTTATACAAAAAACTCCAAGTGACTCTGTAAATGAATATAATAAAAATTATATAATTCCTGATAGGCATATGATCAATAATGTTCCCATGTTTAAATAAGAAAATATAAATATTTAATTAAAAAATCATGCTCATAACTGGAACCAAAATTATAATAAAGTTAATTAATTATTTAATTAATTTTGGGGTAGCAGGAATCAAACTCACAACCTTGTTCTTGGAAGGCAGGTACTCTATAATTTCACAATTATATCCATGGACATTAATATATATTTATTATGTATGTATGTATATACATATAATAAAATATATTTTTACAAGAAAAAAATGATAAAATATTTTGAGGACATAAAGGGCAACTAAAGATATGAATATTCATTGATGAAAATTTATTAAAAATTCAATATCCAAGGATTATGGTTTTCTCCAAATCAATTTATAAATTTAATTCCACAATTCATATGCAGATACAAAAAGCCAGGACAAGAAAACAGTCAAAATAAAGGAGGAAAGCAAAGAAAAAGGAGACGGCAGTAGAAGGCTAAAGGGAGACAAGATGTCACCTTTCCAGATTCAAGTCTTATGTAAAGCTAGAAGCTTTAAGAATTTTGGGTTTGATACAGGGAGGAATAAAAAAGACAAATGGAATTCAATGTATGGCCTGGAAATAGATCTGTAAGCATGCACGACTCGGTTATATGAGAGAAGTTGTGTTTCCAATCAGAGAAAGGATTAACTATTAAATGAGCAATTAAGGGAATTAGGTTATTGACATAAAAGAGCAAGATTCCCTCCTGACTGTACGCACTAAGCATGCACTAAGAATAGACCTACAACTATGGAACTAAAAAGCAAAAAGTAAGTGGTGCTACATTAAACTCAAAGATTTCTAAGAATTAAAAAAACAACAACAACAATAACAAAAAATCGGCCCAGCGGGATGGCTCAGTGGTCTAAAGCACCTGCTTAGGGAAGCTTGGGCAGCTTCAGGGACTGCGGTTGGATCCCCGGCACCACATGCTGCGCCAGCCCTGCCCTCGGGGTAGGTTGAGCCGGCCATAAAAATGAGTGAATAAACAAACAAAGGTTCTGAAACAAGAAAAATAATAATAAACAAAATAAAATATTTAAAAAATAACAAAAAAACCCAGAATCTATGGAATGAGAGAAAATATTCTGAATATTTTATTTTACCTTATTTTATTTTTTTGTGGAACCAGGGATCAAACTCAGAACGTTATACTTGCCAAGCAGGCACTTGTGCCCCTGAGCTATCTCTCTGGCCCCTTTTGAATCACATATTTTAAAAGGAGTTAAAGAACTTTTGCAAAATAACAAAAAGCCCCTGACTAAGACCTTACTACAATGAGATACCAACTTTCACCTACTAGGACAGCCACTGTGAAAAGACAACAACAACAACAAAAAAACAAGTATTGGCTGGGTATGGAATGCCTGGAATCTGTGTGCACTGTTGGTGGGAGATCAAATGGTGCAGCTGCTATGGAATACAGCATGGATATTCCTCACAAATTTGAAAATAGATTTAATGATCTCACTTCTGAGATACAGCAGTCTCACTTTGAGGTGTATACTCAAAGCAGGATCTTAAAAACGAATCTATAGAGCTGATGCTTATCCCAGTATTATTTCCAACAGCCAAGAGATGGAAGCAGGGCTGGGGAGATAGCTCTGTGGCACAAGTGCCTACCTAGCAAGTGCAAGGTTGTGAGTTCAAACCCCTGGCTCCACAAAAAAAAAAAGAGAGAGAGAGAGAGATGGAAGCAACCCAAATGTCTGTCAATGGATGAGTGAACAAAATGTGGTGTATGTGTCTGTATATCTATATATGAAGTTTAGGTATATATATTGATACATTGCACATATATGTCATGATACATTATCCTTAAAATGGGAAATCTTTTCACATGCTACAACATTAACTCTGAAGATAGTATGCTAAGTGAAATAAGTTCATTATGAAAAGGTGTATGCTCTGTAAGTCCACTTCCATGAAGTATCTAAAACAGTGAAGCTCCAACACAGAATGCAGAATGGTGGTTGTCAGGGCTGAGGATAGGGAGATGAGTTATAGCCATTGGCATTCAGTTTTAGTTTTCAAGATGAAAATATTCTAGACAGCTGCTGTGCAGCAGTATGAGTATCATTAACACTCCTAAACTGTGTACTTAAAAATGGTTACGATGGCAATTTTATTATAATTAAAAGTTAAAAAGAAAGAAAAAAAAAAGTTAAAAAGACTCAGTAAGTATAAATCTTAACAAAATCTAATGCTATTAAAATGTAAATCTGATAACAGAAAGAAAAAAAGACTGTGGAATTAAGTAAAATATTTTGGACAGGTGAAAGATTTGAAAAAAATTCAGAAAATACACAACTATGAAGGGTGAGTGTCCAGAATATTTAAAATATGGTAACAAAATGAGAAAAAAACCACTGTGACAGAAAACACAAATAAATTTGCATCATTAGGACAATAAACTCAAAAGAATATTAATCAGCATCATAAATAAAATATTTCGACCTGAACAAGTTCCAAAAATACATATAAAAAACCGACAACAGCTTCCATTAGCATGCCACAGATGTATACTTTAAAAATACAGGATAGCAGGATATTGCTTGTGGCTATATAAACATCAAGTAGGGATGCTAAAACAAAATAAGTTTAACCTACCACTCACCCCAGGCACCACTGCAACTAAATGTACCTGAAGAAAACCAGACAATTAGGTTCATCAACAGTACTTCTTTTTGAAACTAGGAACTGAACCCAGGACCCCACATCTGCCGTGCTGCTGAACTATATACCCTGATCACCTTTCCTTTAAATCAGCGGTTCTCAACCTGTGGGTCTTGACCCCTGCGGGGCTTGAACAACCAAAACACAGGGGTCACCTAAAGCCATTCCGAATCATAACTGTAGCAAAATTACAGTTTTGAAGTAGCCACCAAAATTGTTTTTTGGTTTGGGGTCACTGCAACATGAGGAACTATATTGCAGAGTCATGGCATAAGAAAGGTTGAGAACCACTGGTTTAAATCATGATCACAAACCTCCAGCAGGCCTCTACTACTGAGCCACAAAACCACTTATTTGCCCAACTAATTCATTTTTCTTTCTCCCTTCAAACTTCCAGTGTCTCCACTCCCATTTTCAGGGGGAAACAGAAGCAATTAGAAAAGACCTGCTATGCCTAAGCTCCGCCACCACTAACCTCTACTTGCATCTGTGCACTGTGCCGGGCCTTCTGTTTCTCCTGAACTCCATGGACCTAGTGAAGGATCACATCCTTACTGGGCAACTCATCTACCCATCTTGAGGACGATGTTTCCACACCTGCGCCTTTCCTCTCCTGTATCACTATCTGTTCCCACTTACTCTTCAGGACTGTTTTCACAAGCACATGATACCTGCCATTTTTCATTTATTAAATCAAAAAGCCTCCCTTGATCTCACTATATTCTCTGCTTAATTCCACTATTATTATTATTATTTTTTTAGAGAAACAGTTACCTATGGATGCAGGGGTAGGAAGTCTATTCCTGTTCTCTCTTCCCTTGTATAAATTGAGCCAATGTTGTTTTTATCTTCATCTTAACAGTCTTTGACAGTTAATCCTTTTATGCTTGAAACTTTTTTTTTTTTTTTTGATACCAGCAATCAAACCCAGACCTTATGCTTGCCAGGCAGGCGCAGTGCCGTTGGACTATATCTCCAGCCTCCACTTGGCTTTAAGCCAGTCCACTTGCCTGTTTCCTTCCAAGCACTTTCTCCTCAGTTTCCTTCGCTGGCTCCTCATCCTCTCCTTATTCACTTAATGTTGCTACAGCTCAGAGTTTGAATATTTATTTATTTTTCTTGTTTTAGAACTTTTATTTGTTTATTTATTTATTTCCATGGCCTGTTCAGCCTGCCCTGAGGGCAGGGCTGGCGCAGCATGTGGTGCCGGGGATCGAACCGCAGTCCCTGCAGCTGCCTGAGCTTTCCTAAGCAGGTGCTTTAGACCACTGAGCCATCCTGATGGGCCCCAACAGCTCAGAGTTTGGATTTGCTCCCCCCGCCTTTTTTTTTTTTCTTTTCTACTTATGCTTATTGTTTGTATTCTCATCCATGTTTTGAAAAATTTTAAATAGTATTTACTCATAGCACCAGCATTTTCCAGAGTTGCGTATCTAGACCAAACTTCTCTCTCAAATACCAGACTCACATATTTACTGCAGAGATAGGAAACTAGCATCTTAAAGAAAGGAAGAACAATAAACAAAGCTTAGGGCAGGTTGTAATCTGTCACTTAGGGATTTCAGGAAAGTAGGACTTCAAAAAGGTGGTAACAGCTTATCCCTTTTTTTTTTTTTTTTTTTTTTTTTGAGTACCAATAAGACTTTTTATTCATTGTATTTTCCTGAGGAAAGGAGAAGGGAAGGAAAAGTCAGCACAC
>PVJA010057988.1:0-10247 GCA_004027025.1 Myocastor coypus
TGACTCTCCTTGAAAGAAGAGCGGTTGTCTCCATTTCGGGTGAGCCTGACCCTATTTCTACGTACTGATATGTATGGAGTTGGCTAGGACATTTCCTTTTCCCTTCAATTGGCCTTAAGCTATGCATATGGACAGTGCAGCTGAGGGGCTGGCGGCAGTCTTTGAAGACAGCACGCGTATTTCCCTAGTTACCCCCACATGCTGCTCTTTAACCATGAGCCAGGTCAAGAGAGGACAAAAAGCCAGTGCTCCGCAATGTCAGCTGGGATCAAACCTAGAGATAGAGGCTATGACTTCCTGGGGCTTGAAAGATTACATCAGAGCTGAAGCACTGACCCCAAAACAGTAGATAATACCTCAACGGTGTGGTCTGGGGAGACACCTCAGTAGATACGCCTGCCTGGCAAGCACAGGGTCCTGAGTTCACTCTCTGGTACCGCAAAAATAAATAAATACATCAACGGTGTGATGTAGACGACTCTCTCTGCACACACTTCTCTCTTACACTGCAGAGGTAGATGCAGGCCTCCCCTCAGCCCAGCTCACAGCATTCACCCACTTCCCACCATTCTCAGTCACTCATTCTCAAGCGACCTCTCCTTCATGACTGAGCAAAACCCGGGTTCAACCCTGGGCCGAGGCCTTTGCTCTGGACAGCCATCCCCATGGCTGGACTTAGGATCCCTTGGTTCCTCATGATAAACATGCCTTACTGCTTTCATTCTCACTGTGGGTTGTACTGGAAGTGGTAGGCTGAAATGAGGACTAAGACGGGCTCTCTATACCCACGAGGTGGGAACAAAGCCAGTGGCCATCAGGGTTGAATTAAAGTCGTATTACTTGGTCTTGGGGCTGGAGAAAATCTGGGGCTGAGTGGTAGTAGAATGCTTGCCTAGCAAGCTAGAAGCCCTGGGTTCAGAGTCCTGAGCACCAAAACCAAAAAATAAACCTCGACCAAAATGAGAAAGTCTGACACGTGCTATGATGTGGTGAAAGAAGTCAGACACACAGTCTGACTGCACACACAGGAGATTCCTGGAGCAGTCAGGGGGCAGGACAGAAGGGTGAATGCCAGGAGCTCAGGGCGGAGGGCAGATGCGTTCTGGAGACGGCTGGCAGCAATGCCTGCATGATCGCGTGAAGGTATTTATTGCTGTCCACCTGTACCCTTAAAAAGTTAACACAGCCTGTGGCAACAGCCCATGCTGGTAACCCCAGCTCCTCAGGAGGCTGAGGCAGCAGGAACACAAGCCTAAGGTCACCTGGACAGCTTAGTGAGACTGGTCTCAAAATTTTTCACAAAAGGATGGGTGCCACAGCTCAAGCGTAGAGTGAGTGCCTAGGATGCATGAGGCCCTGGGTTCAGCCGGCGCGTGGGCAGGGAGGGCTTCAGGCAGGAGCTAAGACAGAAGACAGAGAGAAGGCTGGGCGACTCCTGGGAACTCTTGGCAAGAAGCGCGTTTCACTGCAGAATAAGTGCGTAAGTCAGGTACAGTTAGAAGGAGCAGAGTCCCTTCTAGAAAAAGAGTAAGAAGACAAAGAGTGCTGGGCATCAGGAAAAGGAGGGCAGAGAAGGAGGCAGCATGGAAACGCAGACGCAGCAGAGCCCGGGAAGCGGGCAGAGGTAGCTCCCTGTCCCAGCACGGGAGGAAAGGACCATGCTCAAAGCCACACTCAAGATTCTCTCACGTGGACCCCTATCTAGTTCCAGCCATCTGTGGCTCAGCCTGCTCCAGGCTCTTGGTCATGCCCTGACTCCTCCGGGAGAGAAGCCACAGGCCCACACCCCAGGCCAGCTGTCACCACTGCTCTACGTGACTTGTTGTGCACACACAGGCAGCATGACGGGCTCCCTGCTGGTTGTCCTCAGGGCTTCTCTGCCCTGACGGGAAGGACCCTGCTGTAAGGGCCAGGAGTTCCCATCCTTCACCACAGGCACCGCTCCACACACACAGTGTGGGGCACGGCCAGGCTCCCCAGCTGCTGTGCGAGTCTGCAGGCCCGGCGACCCCTGCCTGCCTCCTCTGCTGTGCAATGCACACACCGCTGTCTCATTGGAAAGGCCTGGGAGGGCAGCTCCAGCACAGGCAAGGGTGAGCAGCTGGCACGCCGGGGGCAGGAGGGGAGTCAGCAGGGTGCAGGAGTCCTGCGATTGCTACGCCACTCTACCTCCCCTGTCACCCTTTCCTCGGTCTTACCTTCTCTTCATTTTAATACAGTTTTTGCAAAACCAACCCCAATCTTGCCCAGGAACCCAGGTGAGCTGGGCCCCATCCAGGCAGAGTCCTCTGGCCCTGCAGACTCATGAGCTAGGAAGGTTACCTTGCTACCGCACTGGCTTTTCTTCCAGGGCTTCGGACAGAACTTGGGGCCTCAGGCAAACAGGACAAGCACCATCACTGCACCCCCAGGCCCTCAGAGGCTTCCTTTTACCTCTACTCACTTGACCTTTTAAAAGAAGCAGGGATGGTCTGTAGGGAAAAAGGAAGAAGCAAGCTCTTCCTAAATAAATGGATCTTTAAAAACCCAGATTCCAGGCTGGGGAGATAGCTCAGCAGTCTGGCAAAACCAAGTCCTGAGTGCAATTCCTGGTACAGATGATGACAACGATGATAAAAAAAAAAAAAAAAAAAAAAAAAAAAAAAAAAAAAAAAAAAAAAAAAAAAAAAAAAAAAAAAAAAAAAAAAAAAAAAAAAAAAAAAAAAAAAAAAAAAAAAAAAAAAAAAAAAAACAAGATGCCTGGTTATAAAATGCTAAACATACAATCATCTGTAAGTATTAAAGGAAACAAAATGAGTAATTACGAGCCAAGCATGGTGGCGCATGCCTGTAATCCCAGCACTTGGTGGGAGGCTGAGGCAGGAGGATCGGTGCAAGTTCAAGACCAGCCTGGGCTACAAAAGTGAGCTTAAGGCCAGCCTGAACTGCATAGCGAGACCCTGCCTCAAAAAGACCCCCCAAAAAAGAAAAAGAAAATGGATTATCATTTCTACATCTTGTAATACAGTGCGCACACATGAAAGAATGAATGAGGATGTACTTTACGTTTTTACTGAACTAGCCACATCAGAATCTGAGGCATTCGGGCCCAGCGGGATGGCTCAGTGGTCTAAAGCGCCTGCTTGGGAAAGCTTGGGCGGCTTCAGGGACTGCAGTTCGATCCCCGGCACCACATGCTGCGCCAGCCCTGCCCTCAGGGCAGGCTGAGCCAGCCGTAAAAATGAGTGAATAAACAAACAAAGGGGGCCCCCGGCGGGATGGCTCAGTGGTCTAAAGCGCCTGCTTGGGAAAGCTTGGGTGGCTTCAGGGACCTCAGTTTGATCCCCCCGCCACTACATGCTGTGCCAGCCCTGCCCTTGGGGCAGGCTGAGCCGGCCATAAAAATGAGTGAATAAACAAATAAAGGCTCTGAAACAAGAAAAAAATAAATAAATAACATAAAAAAATTCTTTTGCCAGGCATGGTGGCGCACACCTGTAATCCCAGCACTTGGGAGGCTGAGGCAGGAGGACTGGTGCAAGTTCGAGACCAGCCTGGTCTACAAAAGTGAGCTCAAGGCCAGCCTGAACTGCATAGCAAGACCCTGTCTCAAAAAGACAAAAAAAAAAAAAATCTTTAAAAAACAAACAAAGGGGGCTGGGGAGATAGCTCCGAGGCACAAGTGCCTGCTGGGCAAGTGCAAGGTCGTGAGTTCGAACCCTGGTCCCACAAAAAAAAAAAAAAAGGTTCTGAAACAAGAAATAAATAAATAAACAAACAAATAAATAAATAAAAAGAATCTGAGGCATTCATAGGAGCTCTCTTCTGCGAACCCTCTGGTCAGGAGCAGCAAAGGTAGGAGTGGGTGAGGCCCAGGCCTCCCCATATGCAAAAGGAAAAGCCCAGCCATGCCTGAAAGCGCTGGGGAAAAGATGCAGGACACAGGGCAAAGCCCACTATGTGACGCTACCTCCCGCAGACAAGTCTGCGTGTGTGTGCACACACAGGTGTGTGTAAGCACACAGAAAAGACTTGGCAAGGTCTCTACCGACTTTACACCCTCCGGGCAGAAGATAAAGCCTTGAAGAAGATGTTGGCAAAACTTTCCACTTTGTTCCAAACTTTCAGCACAGAACATATGAGTTTGCTTTAAACAACAAGAATATATTTATATTTGTATTACTCAGGTAATCTTTTTATACAATCTGTTCTTTTTTTTTGAAACAGGGTCTCACTGTGTGGTTGAGGCTGGCCTTGAGCTCACTACGTAGTCAGAGATGGCCTCAAACTCACAGTAATCCTTACTACGCAGTTTGGACCCTTAGCGGTCCTCCTGTTTTCAGCCTCCCCAGCACTGGGATTACAGGGGTGCACCACCACACCCCAGTGGTCTGTTTAGCATGCCCAGGGGTGGGGCCAGCACGGTGTGTGGTGCTGGGAATTAACTCTGGTCCCTGCACTTGCCAAAGCAGGCGCTTAATCTGCTAACCTATCTCACCAGCTCTAACACTGCTTTTTTGAGACTGGGGAGCTTTTTTTTAATGTACTTAGTACAGGGTCTACAGGGTCTCACTACACAGATTGGACTCATAGTGATCCTCCTGTTTTCAGCCTAGCACGACCCAAGGGCAGGGCCAGCACAGCTTGTGGCACTGGGGATTGAACCCCGGCTCCTCCTGCGCTCTGGCTAAACAGGCACTTTAATCCGCTGAGCTATCTGGGCGGCCCTGAGGCAGGGTCTTCTACACACCAGGCTGGCCTAGAAGATCCTCTGTGAACACACTCATCTCGAAGGTGTAAGCTCCCTGTCTCCACCTCTCCAGTGCTGGGATTATAGGAGTATAACACCGCCACGGCTAATTTACACAATTCTTTAAAAGTTTATTAAAATGGGGGCTGGGGAGATAGCTCTGTGGCACAAGTGCCTGCCTGGCAAGTACAAGGTCATGAGTTTGAACCCCAGTCCCACCAAAAAAAAAAAAAAAAAAAAAAGTTTATTAAAAGGCTACTCCCAGCCAGGTGTACTAGCAGCACATTCAAGGCCAAGTCTCGATGACATAGTGAGACAGACTCATAAACAAAAATCAAACAAAATTTTTATTTTAGGGGTTGGCAAGACAGCAGTCTAAAACACCAGCTTAGACAACCACAGGGACCACAGTTTGATCCCCGGTACCACATGCTGCACCAGCCCCACCCTCAGAGAAGGCTAAGCTGGCCATAAAATAAATAAAAGTTTTTCTTTAAAAAAGTTTCATTTTAGGGTCTGAGGAGATAGCTCTGTGGCACAAGTGCCTGCCTGGCAAGTGCAAGGTCATGAGTTTGAACCCCGGTACCAAAAAAAAAATCATTTTATTTAAACATAAAATGGGGGTTCCCAGCCAGACTGCTTGGGGTCCCTGGAGGCATCTTTTCTTCCTCTGACCCTCAGGCCAGGTCCCAACTGGAGGAAGGTCAGCAGAGACACCTACAGAGCACACTTCAAAAAACTACAGCTGCAGGCCTCTGGCACTTTCGCTCCAAGGCTCTGGGCAGAGCTCTTCACACTGGGCACCAGAACCCTGTTCTCAGAGAGCCTGACCCAGGATCCAGGTAAAGTGAACCCCATGTCCATGGCTTAGCATCGCTGGATGGGATTGAGGCTTTCTAGGCCCCAGGCTGCACCTAAAACTTTTTTTTTTTTTAATTTTTTTTTTTTTTTTTTTTCTTGTTTCAGAACCTTTGTTTTTTGTTTATTCACTCATTTTTATGGCTGGCTCAACCCACCCCGAGGGCAGGGCTGGCACAGCATGTGGTGCCGGGGATCGAACCGCGGTCCCTGAAGCCGCCCAAGCTTCCCCAAGCAGGGGCTTTAGACCACTGAGCCATCCTGCCGGGCCCCTGCACCTAAAACTTAATACCCTCAGATTCCTGGTATAAAACTGCACGGCAGTGAGGGCGCCACCTCGCGTCCACCAGCAGGGTCAAGGCAGGACTGTCGGGCTTAGCGCCTCTGGGGGACAGTGCACACCACTGCTCACATCTTCTGCACCCAAGAGCACAGATGCTGATTCGTCACAGCCCAGGGGGCAGCAAGCAAGCAGACCCGGCCGGGAAGCGGGCAGGGACAGGCTGAGAGCGCACCCAGTGGGGGACTCGCCAGGGAGAACTGAGGCAGAAGCACTGCAACCCAGAGGCCAGGGGTGAGCAGGAAGAGGAGAAGCTGATGGGGGCTCCGACGGAGGAGTGACCTGCGCTGGCCAACGGCTTTGTTTTTTTTTTTTAATTTTTTTTCTTGTTTCAGAACTTTTGTTTGTTTTTTTATTTCTTTTTATGGCCCGCTCAGCCTGCCCTCAGGGCAGGGCTGGCTTGCAGCATGTGGTGCTGGGGATAGAACCACGGTCCCTGCAGCCGCCTGCAGGCGCTTCAGACCGCTGAGCCATCCTGCTGGGCCCCAGGCCAACGGCTTTGTACTCCACCAGGCACCATGTGGAGGTCTCTAAGGTTCTGCAGCCACCTTGAAGGCGCTCACTCCCTGCACTGCAGGCCGCATGTGCATTACTTCCGGTTCTCAGGACCACCTGTCCCCAGCAGCCCGCTGCCCCTGCATGCCCTAGGGGCTCTGAGCACCCTGCTCTACCCTGGGGCCTTTGTGGGCCCAGTGGGAAGCTACTTACGGAGGCCGTGGGGAGCCTCTGCGTGCAGGCCACGGGCAGCCGCAGCTTCCAGTCCGTCTCCCCATCCAGCTGGTCTGTCCGCAGGAAGCAAGAGCCTATGGGGGGAGGTGGGTGTATCTGGTCACCTGCCACCCAAGAGCCCCTGCCCAGGCACTGCTGGGAACCTCCCACTCTGGTCCTTGTAAAACTGGTCCAGCCACGGCCAGAGACCCAAAAGGAAAATAAAACTCTGCTGCCCGTCTCTCCATGGGCTCTCAGTTAAAAACATCTGGCTTACAGTTCTGCCCCCCCATCACCTGCCAAGGGTGCAAGAACCCAGCGAGTGGCCTCTGAGGCCATGCTAGGAGGGGCTATAAGCCCCATCTCCTGCCTATGCCTCAGTTTCCCCGTGTGCAGACACTGGGACAGCAAACACTACTTCTAGGAATGTTGGGAGGACAGGAGAGCTGGGCCAGGCAGTGCTCAGGCCTGTGGTGGACATGGGGGGTGGGGGTGGTCGTGTTGCGGGTGTCAGCATCCACTGCTAGAAAGGGGGGCAACCCTAGCCCAGAAACCCTCAATCCAGAGGGTCTGGACGCCAACTTGACGGCACAGGCGGACAATGTGCCTGTTATTAGCAAGCGGTCACTCACAGTAGCGCATCAGTGCACCTGCAGCCTGTTTGAGAAGGCGGCCACGGAATGCACGCCAGTGTGCTCCCAGCTCAGACTCAGGGCCCGCCCAGCTCACTCTCCACCGGCACGCACTCCAAAGCTGGGCATATAATCCAAGCTCGGTCCCCAGCATTGCAGGCAAGGGGCTCCTGGGATGCACCAGCTCACACGTGTCCCGTGGGACACACAGTCCGTGCAATTGGCTCTCCCTGTCACGGGACGGATGACGTGTATGAGTCACTGGCCCTGGACTGCGGTCAGGCTTTCGAGGACAATGACAGGACAGCGCTCCCAGCTGTGCTTTTCCTGTTGTCAAGACAGCGGGGATGGGGCAAGCCCTGGCTCACAGCCCTGAGCCCCACACAGCCCTGTCTGAGGACCCAGCTGCAGCCTCTGAAAGACTGCTGGAGCCTAATCCCTCCACCTGCACCCCTCACCATTAAGAAGTGTCATTAGTATAAATTTTATTCATAACTTTATTTCATTCGTAGTGAAATAAATCACAAGAACCCAAAGGAACAGGAATGTAAACTTTTCAGATGTCCAAACACCTCCAACTGGACCAGACTGGTCAAAATGAGAAACGAACAAGGAACAAAACAAAATACCAGCTTCTTTACTCAGAGCCACTTAAACACAAACTGAAAGGTGAGGTGAGAAGCAAACGCAGGTAAACATCCTGCAGGAGACTCGGACATAGTCTCCCCGGTGGCCCGGGCTACGATGACAGATCCACCCACAGGCTCAGTGGTGCTGCCACCACTCTACTGCAAAAGGCAGCTGGGCGTGGTGGCACGGGCCTCAATCCCAACACCCGGGAGGCTGAGCCGGGGCTGCACATGTGAGCCCATCCTGGGCAACCTGGCAACCTAGCAAGACCCTGACTCAAAAGAAAGGGCTGGGGCCAAGCTCAAAGGCCCTGGGTTTAATCGCCAATGTCTCCAAAACATAGAAAAATAAGTAATGATAATAAAAAAGGGAGGGGAAGGCTACTACCCCTCTCCCCATTTCCGCAGTACACCATCTCCCCACCAATCTTTCGGTGCTGCCCTGTTAGACACCCACACCCTTCCAGCCCCAAGAATGCACCACAGCTTCCGGAGGCGGTCTCACCTCCCGCTGCTCCTGGGGCCTGCACCTCCCAGCCCGTGGGTGCCAGAGGCTTCTATGCTAGAAGACAGTGCCGCTAAGCAAGAGGTTCTCCTTTCCCCGCTGCGGCCCCCGAGTGATGACCTGCGCTGTCACTTCTTCCAACAATGACTTGGTCCAGCTACCCCTGAAAGGCTACAGGTCGCTTTCCACAGGGTCTCAGACACTTACCGTTTTTCTCTGACGTCCTCAGGAAGATCATGTCGGCTGGGACCCGCTGGTTCTGTGGGGTGAGCAGAGATCAGGACCGCCATCCACACCGCTGTGGGGGACAACCACAGCCCCAGCCCGCCCTCAGCTCTCAGGCTGCCTTGGACCAAGACAGACCTGGAAGGTTGTTTTGTTTCAAATCTGAAAACTCTTGACCACTCCTGGGATTCAACTAACTCCCTACCCAAGTCTACCTGGGGAAGGAAGCTGTCAGCTGTCCTGCAGAGCCAGCCATCTGCTCTTAGGGGTCCACCCAGGGACACAGGAGAGCCTGTCGCTGGAGCCAGCATCCCCCCCAGAGCCCCCAGGCACTCGGGTGGGATACCGCTGGCCAGATGTGGTGGTGCATGCCTGTGATCCCAGCACTCAGGAGGCTGAAGCAGGAGAATCACTGTGAGTTCAAGGTAACCCTGAAGTACACAGTGAAACCCTGCCTCAAATAAATTCAAAAAACATGGACTCCAACAGCAGCCATATTTACTTCTGAAGGGAAGAGCCCATAATTGCATCCTAGGACTACGGAGTTCTACACAGGTCAATTCCTACAGAAACAAGGTGGGATGGGAAACTTTCTAATCAGATAATATCCTAAGACCCTACACCCCCCCCCCCACACACACACACACTTCCAAATACACAAGGCAACAGGAGATGCCAGCCAGGGTCCACATAATCATTAACACTGCCCTTCTGAAAATGCATGGGGGGCCTCTCTACTTTTCTCATGTTTCACCCCTGTTCCCCCTAACGTCCTTGGCAGGCACAACATCTGAATCAGAAAAAGCAGGCCCCAAACATCCGAAAGTCCCTGGCAAAGGACGGAGGCTCCGCCCACACCGCTCATCCGCCCAGCCCTCGGACAACCCCCCGAAGTACGCACCTTCTCCACGATGATGAGATCGCCCACCTGGATATTGGAGCTCTTCACCTTCACCGTCCCTGCAAAGCAACAGGTCAAACACGTCACCATCTCATTCATTTCTACGCAGCACGTCGCTGGGGAGGCCACCGGGCACAAGGCACTGCGGTGTTCCCGAAGGTGAGGCGTGCCAGGGCCCAAGCCACCCCCCACTCCTGTCCCCTGCAGGAGAGACTGCTCACGATCCAGACTCCCCCTTCACGGGACATGAGACGCCTCATCCCTTCAAGAAAAAGCATCTCTCTTAACAGTGATTTAGCTTTTCTAAACCAGCACGGTGCTGAGCGCACAGGTGCACACCTGTGATCGCAGTACTCAGGAGGCTGAGGCAAGACGCCTGGGAGCAGGAGGCCAGCTGGATCACACAGTGAGACCTCGTCTCAAGAAAAAGTCCCTACCTCAAGACATTCCATTTTGGGGGGCCCGGGGGGATGGCTCAGTGGTCTAGAGCGCCTGCTTGGGAAAGCTTGGGCGGCTTCAGGGACCGCGGTTTGATCCCCGGCACCACATGCTGCGCCAGCCCTGCCCTCGGGGTGGGCTGAGCCGGCCATGAAAATGAGTGAATAAACAAACAAAGGTTCTGAAACAAGAAAAAAATAATAATAAATAAAATTTAAAAATCTTTTAAAAAAAGACATTCTATTTTGCCTCAAAAGAAAAAACTGTAGCTGGGCATATTGG
>PVJA010057989.1:0-10246 GCA_004027025.1 Myocastor coypus
TTCTTGTTTCAGAACCTTTGTTTGTTTATTCACTCATTTTTATGACCGGCTCAGCCCGCCCCGAGGGCAGGGTTGGCGCAGCATGTGGTGCCAGGGATCAAACCGCAGTCCCTGAAGCTGCCCAAGCTTTCCCAAGCAGGTGCTTTAGACCGCTGAGCCATCCCGCCGGGCCCCCGTGGACTCATTCTTCTTTTTGAATGATGGTTCTCTTCATGTGAAATTGAGTCTGGAAGTTCAGTGCCACATTGTTTATCCTATATTCAGAGACCACCAAAAAGGAAGAGCCTGTGAATGCAGGAAGGAGACACAAGCAGCTCTGTAAAGCTCGGAGCAAATCATGCAGCAGTGCAATGATCAACAGGCTGGCTGAAGTCAGCACCCAGGGAGGAGGCCAGGCCTGGGAAGGGCTTTGTCTCAAACCTACCATTTGAGCTTTGGTCAAGCAGCTATGGTACTGTTTTTCTTTTCCCTTTTGGCACAGTGGGCAGAAAATGAAGCAGGATTGCCTTGTGAGGAAGAATTTCTGTTGCACAAACTGTCCAGTCAGGCACACTGGCCAGAGAATAGAATCTTTCAGGCACTCAAGTGAGAAGCTCCTAGTGTATTGCAAAGAGACTCCCAGCCTGGCTTAGCTTGACTTGCTTTATGAATTGTACTGACTTTGGCTGCATGGGAAGGTGGTGCTGAGAGACCCTCGGTCCTCGGAGTTGGCATTATGCAAGAGCACATGGCCCAACTGTGGCTTGAGATGGATGCCCAACTTCTCATTGGAAGTGGACAAAATGAGCTTTGGCAGGACCTGGGCCCCCTGGATCAGGTGATTAATCTTTGTTCCTATATGTCAACTGCTCTTTGGTCCTTTAGAACATCTGTCAGGACCTCAGTATCCTGTCCGAGTGAGGCGACTCACTATGGCCAGAGTCCAGTCTGTGCCAGCTTAGTACCTACAGCCCCACTTCTCACTATACTGCTCAGTGAGCAGGAGGGTTAACAGGAGACTCACGATGCAGGTGAAGGTGCCAGTGCATTGCTAGGTACCCTGCTTTCTCTCCCTTCAGCAGACCTGGTATTCTACTTTATATCTAAAATGACTCCTAAGTGTTTCATGAGTTTGCAAGTTGGTTGGCTTTTGTGGGCCCTCTCCCCATCAGTGAATTCATTCATTGGTAAGTTCAGTATCTGGATGTGCTGTTTCGATGTGATGGCTTGTTGGAGATGGGTCTCTAGCCACTGGCTAGAAAAGTGGTTTTTGTTTTCTTTTGCCCCTCCTCCCAACTTTCCCCGCTTTTTGGCTGCATGGTTTGAATGTTTCTATCTTTGACCAGCAGAGCATGAACTGAAATTGAGCCAACATTAAATTCTCCTCCTCTAAGATGTGGAGCTTTGGTATTTTATCTCACTAACAGGAAAGTGCCTAAACCACATTAATTATGATAAATTTCTTAAAAGTTTGTATACAAAGTCTCAAACACTCAAGTTGTATATTTATTCTGGATTTGGTTATGATGATGGTAAATTCCAAAATTTCCAAACACTTCTCCAGAATTCCAAAAGTATCATAGGGTTTTTATAAATGCTTTAAAAACTGGAAGAAATGTTTAACATGGCCGATGATGAGGCTCAGTGTTGGGGACCTGGCCACACTGCTTCAACTACTGTGTTATGTCCAAAGCAATATAATAAGGACATAAACAATGTTTCTTGTGGTTTGGAATGGCAAAAACTGTACATAAAGTTATCAGTGTAAAAAAGGAATGATGAAAGTAATACTATAAAGAACAATTTCCAGGGGCTAGGAGATAACTCGGTAGAATAAATGCTTACCTGGCAAGTGCAAGGGCCTGAGTTCAATCCTTGGTACCACACACACAAAAAAAGAATGTCATGGTTGAGGGCTGGCCAGATAGCTCAGTGGACTAAAGCACTTAGGCAGAATGTGGGGACCAGGTTTCAATCCCCTGCATGCTGTGCCAGCCCCCCCCCCCACCAGGGCGCACTGAGACAGGGATTGAGACTGGGCGTGGTGATGCATGCCTATAATCCCAGTTCTTGGGAGGCTGAGCACAGGAAGATCACTACATGTCCAGTCTGTGTAGTGAGACCCTGTACTAAACATTAAAATAATGATGATGATGACGACGACGACGATGACGTGGTAGCTAGGTGTGATGACACATTACTGAAAAAACAGCACTGGGGAGCTGAAGCAGCAGAATTATCAAGACTTGAAATTCAGTGTGGCATACATACTGAGTTCAATGCCAGTCTGCACTACAAAGTGAGACCCCGTCTTTAAAACCGTGATACCTTAAATGAGGTAGGAAAGTGTGTAGAACCAATACTGCAGCAAGGGGATGGCACCATCTCAATAAATGGAGATAAAATCATGTTCTAGTACACTAGATGCAAATCAGGGGATAATGGTGGGTGACAAAATGAACTTAGCTACTGGATTTCCTCTCAAAATATTAGTGTGAATTACAGGATGGTCCTATGCTGGCTCAGTTTGAAAATGCCTCAAAATCTTAGTCTGGAGAGAAAGAAAAAAATTTACATAAAGCTATATAGAGGAGTCTTTTGTGGGGCCCGGCAGGATGGCTCAGTGGTCTAAAGCGCCTGCCTAGGAAAGCTTGGGTGGCTGCAGGGACCGCGGTTTGATCCCCGGCACCACATGCTGCGCCAGCCCTGCCCTCGGGGTGGGCTGAGGTGGCCATGAAAATAAACAACAAAGAAAAGTTCTGAAACAAGAAAAAATAAATAAAATAAAAAATTCTTCTAAAAAAAAAAAAAAGTCTTTTGCCACTGCAAGTTCACTTAATCATTGTTGAGCCACAATTGGAAATTTTATGTCTGTTGTTAGCTTAAAAATTGGTTGGTCCACATTATCAAGATGTAATGGAGAGGGTGTTGCTCAGGAATAGGAATGATTTTGTGGTGTTTTCTGTGGTAGCCGAGGTTTGGCTCAGGACCTTCACTCTGAAGAACATCCAGACCCTTTCTAGTTTTAGCTATTATTAGGTTGAATTTTGGCACTGCACCTCACTATACTGAGACTGAAGCTCTTACCCTCTTTCCTCAGCCTCCCAGAGTGACAGGATTGTAGGTGTGGTTCACCAAGCACAACTGTATGCCATGATCACAGTGCTTGATTGAACTCAACATCATCAATTGTTTGTTTGTTTTTTTAAATAATTTTTATTTTATTTTTCTTCTTGTTTCAGAACTTTTGTTTGTTTGTTTATTTATTTACTTTTATGGCCAGCTCAGCCTGCCCCGAGGGCAGAGCTGGCGCAGCATGTGGTGCCAGGGATCGCACCGCGGTCCCTGCAGCCACCTAAGCTTTCCTAAGCAGGCGCTTTAGACCACTGAGCCATCCTGTCGGGCCCCCATTTTTTTTTTTTTTTTTTTTTTGTCTTTGAGACAGGGTCTCGCTATGCAGTTGAGGCTGGCCTTGAGCTCACTTTTGTAGCCCAGGCTGGTCTCGAACTCGCATCAGTCCTCCTGCCTCAGCCTCCCGAGTGCTGGGATTACAGGTGTGCGCCACCACGCCCAGCTCCAATTATTTGTTTTTATGAGAAAAATGTAACTTTTTTCCATTGTGAATGTGTGGGTACTATTCTGAAAGACATACTTAGACTTTCTAACCCTACATAAATGTCTGAATTGGAGGTTAGTTGTTTTTAATGAAGTACACTAAGACTATTGTAATTTTTGACACAGTAGGGACATCCATGCCTTTTATCATAAGCAAATTCGAGCGAGTATATTCACTTGTCTTAATGCAGTGACTTGGTGTGGCATCCCTTTATAACTTCAGAGGATGCCTCAAGTGATGAGCAGTACCACGTGCCTTGCGATGTTGGAGCGGGGCACTAGAGTAGCCTTCTGAATCTGTCAAAGCTCTGGGCTCAGGAGGAGCATTGATTTGAGGCCCACCATTTTTTATTGGAGAATTGCTTAGTGTTCACAAGGCAATACACATTAGAATTGAAAGGAAAAATTGAGAAAAAACAAAGGTCAACCTTAACTGACTGTAGGTATTTGTTTGTGCTTACAGTTGAGACTGGGGATATGAAATTTACCCTGTAAAGATGGCCTCAAATTTAAATTACCTGGGGCTTGGGAGATAGCTCCATGGCACAAGTGCCTGCCTGGCAAAGATAAGCGCTTGCCTGGCAAGCACAGGGTCCTGACGTGACTTCTCATGGTTCCCTGCCTCACCACCTGTGCTTGAGCTGCTGTGAGCTGCTTGGGCACTGTGCACTGTGCATAGCTTCAGGAGTGTGTTCAGCCTCTTGAGTGTGGATTCTTTCGGGAACTGCAATGAAATAGGCTTCATCCCTCATCAGAGTCCCCACTTTGCTGCTTTTGTAACAAGTCGCTTATGTAAATATAAATTGCCTCAAGGTCTTACATTTTTTTTCTTGAGACAGGGTCTCACTACGCAGCTTAGGCTGGCCTTGAGCTCACTATGTAGCCCAGGCTGGTCTCAAACTCAAATGATCTTCCTGCCTTAGCCTCGCAAGTGCTGAGATTACAGGTATGCACCACCAAGCTCAGTTTAGGATTTGCAAATTTATTTTCATGATTTGATCATAAGATTGTGATTTTGCTAGTTGAGTAGAGAATTGATTGCCTCTGATGGAACAAAAAAAAAGTAATTTTTGTTATTTTTGAAACCAAGTTCTCACTGTGTAGTTCAGACTGGCCTTGAACTCACCATGTAGACCAGACTGGCCCCAAACTCACAGCCATCCTCCTGCCTCAGCCTCCTGAGTTCTGGAATTACAGACAAGCACCACCATTCCTTACTTCAAAGAAAATAGTTTTTTCATTTGTCACATGTATGCCAAAGGATCCTTGGAATCAATGCAAGTGAAGAAGCAACTGATAGCTCCTTTCAGTGCATCTCTGATTTTGCCCAGCTACACCCAACGAGCCCACAGGATGAAGTTTCAGAAATCTCTTTAGAGCAGAGCAGTCTCTTCAAAATACGTTATCTGGTCTCAATTCTTTGAAGTTTTTTTTTTTTTTTGTCTTTTTGAGACAGGGTCTCGCTGTGCAGTTGAGGATGGCCTTGAGCTCACTTTTGCAGCCCAGGCTGGTCTCGAACTTGCACCAATCCTCCTGGCTCTGCCTCCCGAGTGCTGGGATTACAGGCGTGAGCCACCACGCCCAGTTCTCTTTGAAGTTTTGAATAATTTAATAATTTAGTTTACTATATAGTTATTATGCTGAAAAGATTATTATTTCTTCACCTCAAATTATTGCTCATAGGATTATAGGAAAATTCATATTTCAGGTGCTTTCCTTCTTTAGTCTGGCTTTCTGCTATTTCTGATTGATTTTTTTAAAAAAATATTTTTGATGCAGTCAAATGTTATTAATTTTTTTTCTTCAAGTATTAATAAATGGAAATTTTTGGTAGAATAAGAAAAAGTCTAAGCCGGGCATGGTGGCGCATGCCTGTAATTCCAGCACTTGGGAGGCTGAGCCAGGAGGATCAGTGCGAGTTCGAGGCCAGCCTGGGCTACAAAAATGAGCTCAAGGCCAGCCTGAACTGCATAGGGAGACCCTGTCTCAAAAAGACAAAAAAAAAAAAAGAAAAAGTCTGGCCTGCAGATGAAAGTTAAATATTTATTTATGCCTTTAGTACAGGGTCTGCAGGGTCTCACTACACAGATTAGACTCACAGTGATCCTTCTGTTTTCAGTCTTTCAAGCACTGGGATTACAGGTGGGTGCCACCACACTCAGTGTCAGTGGCCATCTCAGTGTGACCCAGGGGCAGGGTCAGATGGAACCAGATGGAACCCCAGCCCCGCTCCTGCCTAAGTAGGCAATTTAGGCTGCTGAGCTATCTGGCTGGCACCTGAAAAATTTGTAATTTTTCAAAATATTTATATAAAGTTTTCATCTCATTTTTATACCTCTACAGTTTTATTGTTTTCCCAAAAGGTGGAATAGTTTAATTTACTTTTGTTTGCCCATGTAATATATTTTATCAATTTAAAAAGTTTATCTTGTGTTTATTATGTTTAGTGTTGAGGCTTTTATTTATGGGCTTTTTGCATTTGTGTAACATTGTGCCACTGTGAAGCCTTCATTGTGTTGTAAAACTTACAATTTTAATCCACTTATTTATACCAATACATAATTGTGTAGCATATTTTTGTATATTAAGCTAGCAGCATATTTTTGTGTATTAAACTAGGAATATACTCTCTGGTATACTATTTCAGCAGTTCCATTAATTTTTTGTTCTTTAATTTTTCCAACATATACCATGACATTTTGTGCAAGAGAAGACAATTTTATGTGTTCCTTCTTTTTTTTGTGGAACCGGGGTTCAAACTCACGATCTTGCACTTGCCAGGCAGGCACTTTGCCTCGGAGCTATCTCCCCAGCCCCTTATGTGTTCCTTCTTAATCTCCATCTCTTTCTTTTTTGTCTGTCCTCAGTGATACTTTATGATTATTGTTCTCTAGGTTTTATTGTAATTAAAGAACAATTTATGTCATCTGATTACTGTGCTAATTATTTTAAGGTACAAATTGAATGAGGTCAGATTAATATACCATGCAGGCTTTGTTGAATCAGTGGTAGACTGCCACATGTTTTGCATACCTTTCTGTGCAGTACGTCCTCATCAATGTCACCAGAGCAGCCTCTGCTGTCCAGACGGGCTTGATATTGGCACATAACGCCGAGCCCGCTCTGTCAGGCGCTTTCTCCTCCTCTGGCAGCCTAACAGGCTCTCTTGGTGGGCAGTGTACAGTTTGAGCACTGCTTGCTGGGTATCTACGTATTTCCTGTCTGCAGCTGTGCTGCTTTGCTTATTGATACCCAGTGTGGGATCATTTTCTCACATTTTTATATATGAATGCATATATATATAAACCAATGTGTAATTTATTAATAATTTGATATTTAAATATTTTACAATATATTTTATTTTCAAAATTGCTTTTGAGGGGGATCACCCACTTGGGACCCCCCTCCTGTCCTTCTCTTGAACAGGAACTTTCTTTCCCCCAGTAAATCTATTCTGCTCAAAAAAAATTGTTTTTGAGGCTTAATAGTACCAACAATATAAATACAATTGGGCCCAGAAATTCACAAGAGTTATGTTCCTTGAACACCTGCAAATTGTGAAAAATCGCAAATTTCAGATATAGTCAGAAATTACAGTTCAAACCCTGTGTTTCCCACAGGTTATTTAATTTAGTAAAGTACTTACTAATAAAGCATTAAAAAGTTCAGGGCATTTTGGAGGTATCCTAGGGATCTTAGGGTTTTAAGAACAAAACTGGATAGTAGAGCTACGCATGGTACAGCGCCCTCTTACGTCGGAATGCTGGCTTTCAAGTTTATTGTTCCTGTTTCAGAATGTAACTTATTTCTTGAACATAGAAGAGGACACAGTCCAGATTTCCAAGTGCATTTCTGTTTCTCCCTGAACAGAAAGGCAACAGATTATGATTTCCTTCAGAGATATATTACATCAGAGTTATCATGAATGAATAGTCTCTCTATAGGGATTGATTAAATACTCTCTTCAGCCGGGGAGATAGCACAGTAGAATAAGCACTTGCCTGACAAGCGCAGGGTCCTGAGTTCAATCCCTGGTACCACCAAAAAATAATAATAATAACAAATAAATATGTTTTCTTGAGATCTGTTTGTTATTTTGTCTATTAATAATAGTCTCATGAAAGATAGAATTTGAATATCTTTCATGTATATTATTTAAATTATCAATTTACTTAAAAGGCATTGAGGATGTTAGATTTTTATCATATTGTACTGCTTAACAAGTCAAAGGTGTCATTTGTGACAATTCTTTGAAGTAACCTTTTCAGGGGACAGTTTGAGGTAGATCTCACTTTGTATTTCAGACTACTGGCCTCAAGCTCCATGGCATCTTCTCATGCCAACCTCCCAAGGGCTTTGATTGCAGACATGCGCCACCACACGTGTTTGAACTTTTCCTTTTGTGCACACTCACTTTTTCATACATGAGGTTTTCAATACATATATTTTATTCCTCTCTTTCCATTTTCTCATATCTTCCTAGAGTTTCTTACATCTGAGTGCAAGGTGACCATTTGGTGACCCTGAACTATAAAATGAACTGCACTTTTCCCCTATATTCAATGTTCCTAGACTTGTTCCAAATAAAACTTTTTCCATTACTATTTTAATTAATATTCATAAACCTTATTTTGTGTTATTTTTATGAAACCAAATTCAAGTTTCAAAATACAGCCTAAGTGCAAAGAAAGGACTCAACACCATAAATAATATATTTTTTTCCTGTGTCAGAACTTTTGCTTCTTTGTTTGTTTGTTTATTTTTTTGGCTGGCTCAACCTGCCCAGAGGGCAGGGCTGGCACAGCGCAGCATGTGGTGCCGGGGATCAAACTGCGGTTCCTGCAGCCACCTAAGCTTTCCTAAGCAGGCACTTTAGACCTCTGGGCCATCCTGCTGGGCCAACTATAAATAATACTTCAAAGAGATATTACTTATGGTCTATCAAACCATTCTTTAGGTATTCATCTGCCCCAGTGTTTTACGAGTGGATCTTGTAGGCTCCCTCTGGATGATCTGCTGTAGAGATAAAGCTCAGGTTCCCTTTTCATGACGCAGTAGAAGGACCAGTGCTCCTATTCTGCAGTTACTTTAGCGATGAGTAGCAATCTAGCATCAGAATTGCTATCTGAGAAAAATACATGCACGTGTATTTTATGGCTCATGGAATTAATATTTGAAGGACTGAGATATTTTGTATGTTTTGTTTTTTTGAGATAGGGTGTCATTGTATAGTTCAGGCTGGCCTTGAACTCACTGTGTAGCCCACACTAGTCTCAAACTAATGGCAATCCTTGGCCGGGCGTGGTGGCTCACGCCTGTAATCCCAGCACTCCGGAGGCTGAGGCAGGAGGATTGGTGCAAGTTCGAGAACAGCCTGGGCTACAAAAGTGAGCTCAAGGCCAGCCTCAACTGCATAGCGAGACCCTGTCTCAAAAAGACAAAAAAAAAAAAAAAAAAAGATAAAATTAAACTAATGGCAATCCTGCCTCAGCCTCCTGTGTTCTCAGGTTACAAACATGCACCCCTGGCTCTCAATTCAGTTTCATGAGGGGAGTTGAGCTCCTCCAGACTGTAAGTCTCAACCTTCCTTCAAGAAACATATTTGAATTCATTTAGGAGGCAGTGACCTTTGAGGATGTGGCTGTGAACTTCACCATGGAGGAGTGGGCTTTGCTGGATCCATCCCAAAAGAAGCTCTACAGAGATGTGATGAGAGAAGCTTTTACAAATGTCGCTGCTCTACGTAAGGGTGAGACCATTTTCTCATGGACACCATTCTCAACATCGTTGCTCATCAGTGCACTTTCATTGACTAGAATATGAAAATATTTTTGAAGACTAGCTCAGGCCTGGGTACATTATGCCATGAATCTAATTGGAATCTATTTCTTGTTGTTTATTTTGTTTTTTTACTCAGGGCCTTGGATTTGCCAGGCAGGCACTGTGCCACTGAGCTATATTTCTGACCCCTGGAATCTATTCATTTCTGTGCAGTAATATAGTACTTCCTTACATTTCTATGTCTACAATTCAGGTAGAGCCTGGGATAACCAGGAAGTTGAAGAAGAGCAGAAAAATGACTGGAGAAATCAAAGGTAATTTGTGTTCAACAAAAAAGGAATGTTCCTCAAAAGTGAATGCATGAACAAAAATATCATAACCAGGGAATTGTGCCGTCAGATTTATTCAATCTCACACATATTCCCTAGTGATGTGTATAGTTTTGGTATGTATATTCTAAAAATTGAATACAGAAATATTTGTGTTTGAAACATTGATATCCTGCAACAAGTGACACTATCTGACATATAGGTACAAAAAATTTTCTTTCATGGTCACCCCATGAAAATATATAAATTAGCCGGGCATGGTGGCTCACGCCTGTAATCCCAGCACTGGGGAGGCTGAGGCAGGAAGATTGGTGCGAGTTCGAGACCAGCCTGGCCTACCAAAGTGAGCTCAAGGCCAGCCTCAACTGCATAGCGAGACCCTGTTTCAAAAAGACAAAAAAAAAAAAAAGTATATATATTATATGTAAATTGCATTTTGGTATTGAGTATATATATGAAAATAAATTTGACTTGACAGAAACACATCTTCAGGGCTGGGGAGATACCTTTTTTTTTTTTTTTTTTTTTTTTTTTTTTTTTTG
>PVJA010057990.1:0-10250 GCA_004027025.1 Myocastor coypus
TGTGGAGTTTGGGTTCAAGGAGGATGGCAGCAAGGATGCTGAAGTTGCCACCAATAGTAGCTACATAGGCAAGAAGGAAGACGACAAAGAGGATGGGCTGCATGGCTGGAGACTCTGTCAGACCCAGAAGAACAAACTTAGTCACAAATGAATCATTTCTCAAGGTTTCCAGTTCCATCTCAGTCTTCCACCATCAGTAGACTGACCAATGTTTAGAGGTGCCAATGGGAACCCAAACCAAGTGAGGTCTTGATAACAATCTCCAAATATAGCAGTGTCCAGGAGAGGCTAGGATATGAATACACATAAAATTTAGGAATAAGAAAATTAAACATTGAGAAGTAATAGGAAGGATTTGATAAATGTGACTTTTCATGAATAAGAACAATTGCACTGGAAATACTTAGAGATAAAAGAACTGATATAAAGTTCTTCAATTTAGAGGGCCAGTGAGATAGATAGCTCAGTGGACTAAGTGCCTGCTTAGGTAAGTGCTGGAAGTGGGGCTCAATCTCCAGTACCACATGCCCTGAGCCTGGTGTACTGAGCCCGCCACCAAGTCTGTGTGTGGTAGTGCGTGCCTATAATCCCAGCACTGGGGAGGCTGAAAACAAGATCACTATGAGTCCAAGCTGCATAGTGAGATCCTGAACAAAATACATAAATTTAAAAATAATTTTCAATTTGGGAACAAAAATTTGGAAAATAATGAGGAACAATGTTCCCTTTGAAAGTTAGAAGGAAAGATGCCTTTTATGAAGCCAAGAATTCCAGGAAAGAAACTACAAATGTGCACATACTGGCATGGCCATAGTCTTAGTACATAATTTTGCAGAGCATTAAAGAGAAACCTCAGAAGAAAAAAGGGTGGTATGGTCCTCCAATCTGTGTCCCCACAACTTTCATATATATGTGTCACCAAACAGTTATTTCTTGTTATTTTTAGGGACTAGGTTCTAGGACACCTCAGATACCAAAATCTTCCAGCCTCCAGTGCTGTATATAAAATGGGATAATACTTGCATATAACCTGCACACATCCTCCCTTGTACTTTCAGTCCTCTGTAGAGTATTTACAGTGCCTCTTATAATGTCCATGCCATGTAAGCACCTATTGGCCTGTATCATCTAAGAAGTGATGATAAGGAAAATAGTCTCTACGTGTCTGGCACAGATGCAATTTTTCCAAACACTTTCAAACCGTGGTTGTTCAAAATCAGTTGAATCTGCAGATGCAGAATTGACAGGTAGAGAGAGCTGTCTACACATGACAACAGACAGGCACTGTGGCCTGCGTGTTAAAGGTTTACTTGTGAAACCATAAAATTTGGACTGCACTTTTTAGGAGGGAAGCGCAAAATGCAATGAAAGTTATGACAAATAAAGATATGCCACTGAAGACATTTCCAGTTCTAAACATGATGACTTTTACATTTTTTAAAAAATAAACAGTGAGACTACATTGTATTTCCCAATGTAGAATCTGGGTAACTTGAGTTCCAAAATAAGTACCATAAAAAGAGCTTTGACTGAGGGGAGAGTTTCAAGCAGTAAGCTCCTTGGTGGTTTGAATGAATATACAGCAGACTTGCCTTACTGAATACTCAAATGAACTCTCATTCCTGAAATCTTGACTAAGCAGATATCCAGACCCCCAATTTTACTTTGTTTCCATTCCACAAATGCTTAGCTTTTGCTGTCCTGTCTTCTGAATCTAAATATACAGCATTTAATTTGCATACTATCACGGTCTAATGACCAAATAAACCCGTTATAGGGCACCCCACATATACGATCAGTTAGCTGATGCTCACCCAGCCCCCGCAAAAGTCATTCAAATAAGATATTTAGGCTAGCCAGATAGCTGAGCAGAATAAAGCACCTGCTTAGGCAGATGCAGGGACTGGGGTTCGATCTTCAGTGTTCTGTGCCAGCCCTACCCCTGGGGTGTGCTGAAACAGCGATTGAGACTCGGCTTAGTGGGTCCCACCTGTAATCCCAGTTCTTTTTTTTTTTTTTTTTGTCTTTTTTGAGACAGGGTCTCGCTATGCAGTTCAGGCTGGCCTTGAGCTCACTTTGGTAGCCCAGGCTGGTCTTGAACTTGCACCGATCCTCCTGCCTCAGCCTCCTGAGTGCTGGGATTACAGGCGTGAGCCACCATGCCCGGTTTGTAATCCCAGTTCTTGAAAGACTGAAAACAGGAGGATCACTACGAGTTTGATCTGTGTAGTGAGACACTGTAAATCATGTACTACATACATAAAAAAGAATAAAATAAGATAAAATATCCAGCGATCCACTTTAACCTCCAGCTAAGGCCTAGGTACTTTTCAAAATTACATGGAGCTTAGATATTGGAAACAACCCAAATACCCATCAGCTGTGGAGTGGATAAAAGTGATGTGGTGTTTTTATATAAAGGAGCACTACAAGCCATAAAGAAGGATAAGCTTGGGACTTAATAGATACATGGGTACAATTCAAGGCCATACTCACAAGTGAAACAAACCAGATGTATATGTGAACATCATATTCTCTCCTTAGTTTTTTTTCTTTTTTCTTTTTTTCTTTTATTTTTTTTTTCATATTCTCTCCTTAGTGTATGAAGCTGAAAGAGTAAATAAGACCCAAAAGGTATGATGGATTTTGTAAAATGAGAACTTTCAGTAGGAAAGAGAAATAGAGGTGGAGGATGGAAAAAAGAATGAAAGGAAGAGCAAAGAGAAAAATAATTATATATGTACATGGCCTGGAATTGCACCCATGTATCTATAAGCCCCCAGTTTATCCTTCTTTATGGCTTGTAGTGCTCCATTATATAAAAACATTACATCATTTTTATCCATTCCACAGCTGATGGGCATTTGGGTTGTTTCCAATATCTAAGCTCCATGTAATTTAAAAAAGTATCTACCCCTTAGCTGGAGGTTGAAGTGGATCATTGGCCATTTTATTTTATTTTATTTTATTTTATTTTATTCTTTTTTATGCATTTAGTACACAGCCTACAGGGTCTCACTACACACTATACAAAGTCTCACCATACTACTAATTTCTTAGTTCATTGAAAAGAAAGGTTTATGCTAATATTATTTGGACAATTAAGTGCCAATTATCTTGTATTCTGAGTAACTAATTTAAAATAATAATATGCAATATATTAATCATTGTTACCCCCTATTATCATTTGAAATGTTTTTCTCTTTAAAATTAAAAAAAATGGACCAGGGAAATAGCTTGGCGGTCTAAGTGCCTGCCTGGTAAGTGCAAGAGCCCAGATTTGATACCCAGTACCACATGCCATGCTGGTGTAGTCAAACCCTGTATCAAAATAAATAGATATTAAAGCATAAAAATAAAATAATCATTTGCAACCTAACTTGCAGAGGATAAGGCTCAAGATCCCCAAGGATTGAATCAGTGAAGAAAAGATGCTTCCCAATGAACAGTATTTTCAGGTCCACAACAGACCAATCACTATCACAGCGTTTGGCCTTCTCTGCACAGACATGCTCTTACCATTACTTAAACCGGTATCGCCCAAGCTGCGCTGCTCTCTTCCTTCCAACCTCCCCATGATTGAATTATTTTGCTAATTAATAGCTTTAAAATGCTCCCAGCTAGTGGGGTTCAAAGCCTTGGACTTCACTGTTCCCTCTCTTCCTTCACCCTCTCACTGTCAAGCACCAACTGGAGCTTTCTTGATACATGCAAGGAAAAGTCACTCCAGGTTCAGTGACGAAATTTCTTTCTGATAAAAAGCAAGTTGTGAGCATGCAGCAAGGGGTCTGGAATAGCACTCACCCTGTTAAGGCCCTGTTGGGGCAAGGAAGAGAGATAGTCATACTGGCCCACTGAGCCCCCAGAGAAGAGAGTATCTGTAAACAACGGATAGGCAAGGAGACAGCTGGCTGACATCATTTCACTCTGGGATTTTTTTTCCTTTCCATTACAACTCCTTGGAGGGCTCAGAAATTAATATCTTCCAGCGGAGCCAGAGCCAAATAAACAATGACTTCTGTCAATGCATGATGATCTCTCAAGTACTTCAACATATATTGGACTTTTTCAAAACATTGTTAAGTGTGACCTTCAAGGATATGACAAAATTCAGTCATTTACTTAACAAATGTCTTACTCAGCACCTATGAATTAATGAATTTCCAAGGCCTTATAGTCTAGAAAGTCATGAGGTGTTAGTGAAGAGTTGCGATTTGGGATTTGTACTTTAGGTCAGTTCACCATTTTAGAGGAGGAAGGGAGAAAGACTTAAAACCATCTGGCATTACCTGCAGCATGAGTCTGAGAGGAGCATGGAGTCTGGGACAGGTCTGCTTCTATTTCATCCATGATGTGTCCTGTGACAAAATCACCTCTCATCACAACCTACCTTTCCATCCTCAAATATGACTTCCTTCTGATCCTAAGTAAATGCTCTGAGAGTTTTTCAGTTTCAATGTCTCTAACCCCATAAAGATTCTTCTAGTCCATGTACACCCTGTGAACTCCTGAGGGTGGATTTAGACACCAAGTACAATGTTCAATAAGTCCTTATTCTTAGGGCCAGCCAGATAGACAGGTGCAGCGAGGAGAGTTTTGTATCAGCCTTGCCCCCAGGGTATGCTGAAACTGTGATTGAGACTGGGCTTGATGGCAGGCACCTATAATTCCAGTACTTGAGAGACTGAAAACAGGAGGATCACTATGAGTCTGATCTCTGTAGTGAGATCCTGCAGACCCTGTATTAAATACATAAAAAATATAAGTCCTTATTCTTTGTTAAAGCTGTAAGATTGTCATGGTCTAAGCAGAATTGTCAAAGAATTAAGATGAGTTGATATTTCTGTTCACAGCTGTCTGTGTGGCAGGATCTCTGGGTGTTATGGTTTATGTCTAGTTGTCCCCCCAAAGCCTCATGTAGTCATTGGGCAGGGACTTCTATAGACTGAGACTTGACTCATAAGTCACTGGGATTATGTGTTTTAGTGCTGATGGGATTATTGGTCTGAGTAGGGCTGGGACTATGGGTGTGGTCTAGGGTGGATACCCTAAGGCAGAGAGCCTGATTGGAATATAAAGAGAGACAGAGAGACAGACTCAAACTGTTGAGGTTGTTCTCTGCTGCCCTGATTGATTGGCTGCCTCTGCCACCACTTTGCTGCTGTTCCACCACCATGAACTGGATTCTCTCTGCCCTATTCCACTCAGCCTTGGGCCAGCTGAATATGGACTGAAACCTCCAGAAACTGTGAGCTAAATAAACCTTTCCTTCCTTCATTTTGAGTGCCGGGTATTTGTCCCAGCCACGAGTAAGAGTAACTAGACACTGGGTTAAGAGCCCACGTTGAACTCATCATGTATATCTTCTCACATTTTGAGGGCTGTACATGCTCCCTGTAAAGTCCACATTTGTCACAAAGTGTTAATCACTGTCATCCTTGAAGGCCAACTATAGGTCTTAGATCCAAAAAGCTATCCATAAGTCTCAGGCTGAGAAGGTTTATTTTCTCTCTACTACCATAGCAATCTGAAATAAATAAAGAGACCCCCAGCTTTTATTTCCATTCCAGACACTAAGATGAGGACTATAATGTCTCTGTGTTAGAAATCTGTATGTGCACATCCTACAGGAATCTCAAAAAGTACAAAAGTATAGGTATCATGCTCCCATTTTGTCTTTTTGAGACAGGGTCTCGCTATGCAGTTGAGGCTGGCCTTAAGCTCGCTTTTGTAGCCCAGGCTGGTCTCGAACTTGCACCAATCCTCCTGCCTCAGCCTCCCGAGTGCTGGGATTACAGGCGTGAGCCACCACGCCAGGCCCCATTTTGTACAAATGAGACAGAGAAAGAGAGAGAGAGAGAGAGAGAGAGAGAGAGAGAGAGAGAGAGAGAGAGAGAGAGGGAGGGAGGGAGGGAAGAGAATCACATGATTCATGTTGGAAAAAATTACACATTAAAAACAGCAGACTACAACCATCTCCTTCCTCTCCCTGTCCCTTGTAGAGGGGCCACTAAGATTGCACACTGCTAGACTGGAGCACAGTATCAAGCTTATCCGGAGAGAAGAACTTCACCTCCTGCATGGATGTTCTTCAGAGTCATAGGATTTGGAGGTGAGAATGGGAATCAGTAGGGAAATGAATGACAACTAATGCCTCCTACATAAAGAAGTAAAAATCTCTTGTCAAAATGGAGGAGCCTCTAAGGGAGTGCACCATGGTTAGCAGTCTGCTGTTTCACTGCGCTGCAGTATCACCTTCTTTCCAAGATACTAAAGCAAAGATAAGTATCCAGAGCTCCTGAACCTCCAAACCAGGCACTCCTCCTCACCTTGCCTCATGGATATGATAAAATGCCATTCATTTGTTGAGTAATTACTAATTCAGCCACACAATGTGCTGCTAGTTAAGAGATGACTGAAAGCAGACAAGGTCCTTGCATGCCTAGAGGCTCTCACCCCAGGAAGAAGACAGATGTCTGCCTACTCATCCTAGCAGGTCACTGTGTGCCCGGATGCTACGCTTGTGCATGCACACACTTCTAAAACACACGCTACAACATTTTATTTTGCTTACAGAAAGACATGCTATTGACTAAAATTTTATCTTTGGCTTTTTAGAATGGTATATGTTAAACAATATTAGTTTATCATTCTTCAAAATATTATGAACTTGTAATATGCTATCATTTGCATGTGCCAAAATTTATTTAACCAGTGGATGTTTAATGTTTCACTATATAAATAACAATGCAAGGGCCAGTGAGATAGCTCAGTGAACTAAGCACTTACTTAGGCAAAGTGCATGGGCCAGGGTTCAATCCCTTGCACTGAATGCCATGGTGGCCCCACCCTAGGTTACACTGGACGAGCGATGGAGTCCAGACGTGGTGGCACACACCTGTAATCCCAAGATCACTATGAGTTTGAGCTGTAGTAATACCCCACACAAAATAAGTAAATAAGTAAATAGATAAAAAAAATACATTTGCAAATAAGCTTTTATATCTCAGATTTCTGTTCTGTCTTGAGTGGTTTCTACCCCTCTAATTTATGCAATGATCTTGTCTCAATCTTTGGTAGCTTACATTCTTAAGACTAGATTTCTTATTACTAGGGATAAAAGAAAAAATAACTTGGATTTTACAAAGGAAATAAGTGTTCTTCATATTCCATGCTTATAGTCTTCATATCTGTTGTCTACACCTCTCTAAGGAGAGGCTCCAAGGCCTGAAGGCAAGCTTGTGAATAGAGAGTTTTTAACTTAATTATTGAAGGACAAAAAACGACATTCACGATTGTTCAGGAGCTGTGGTAACTGGAGGGAAGCGAGTCCAAGAGTAGCTCCCACTCTCTCTGTTGTTGAAACTTAAGGATCAGAGACCTGCAGAAGTGACAGTGAAAACCAAGGACCCCGGCTAGAGTGCACAAGACGGACAGGCAGGACTGTGGCACAGAAGAGTATTAAGCAACAGTAGTCATAAAGCTAGCAGGTGTCCCCTGGGCCACACAGGGACAAAGACGTGCAGAATAGAGGCAGGCAGGCTGAACTGCACCCTTTCCTTTTCTTTTCTTTTGTATTCTTTCTTTTCCTTTCCTTTCCTTTCTTTTTTTTTCTTTCTTTCCTTCTTTCTTATTTTTAAATTTTTCTTTTAGTTTTTAAAAATATATTTAGTACAGGGTCTACAGGGTCTCATACCCAGATCAGACTCGTAGTATCCTGCTGTTTCCAGCCTCGGCAAGACCGTATGGCACGTGAGTTAATTATTTTTTAAAACGACTGGGTAGAACTCCAGCCACAGAAAGCTAATCCTATCCCCCAAATTGTGGCTGGGGAGATAGTTGAGGGGCACAAGTGCTGGTCTGGCAAGTGGAAGGCCCTGAGTTCAATCCCAGATTCCGGAAAAAAAAAAAAAAAAAAAACCAAAGATCAAGATCAGGACCAAATCCAGCTCAAATCTTGGCTCAAGTACACATTTTGGAATCAGACTTGCACCTACCATGGAACTTAGACACTAGAGGAATCTCACAATTTTTTATTTTTCTCTGTGTGATGTGTTTTCTTCTTCACACTCAGCTGGATGGGGGTTTGGGTCTTGTTGTTGTTATTGTTCTTTGTTTTCTTTTTGGTTCTGTTGCTGGGTTTTTCCTCTCTTTTCTCCTTTTCTCTCTGTTCTATGTTGTCTTGTTTTCTTTTCCACATATGTGATTATTCTTGTTTCCTGTTTTTATTGATTTTTTACTCATTTTTCTCCCTCCCTTTCTAGCTTCTTTTATCTCTTGTTCATGATTTAAATCTCTGAACTTCCTTTTTATTTTAGTCTACTTGTCTTCCTCTCTTTTATCAACTATTTCATTTAATTTTATGATACTTTCATGTGAGAAACATTGCCTCTTCTTCATCTGGTTCACTTTAATATTCAAAGACTTTCTTTCCAATCCTTCCCTCTTGTGTCTTATAAAAACCCAAAATTTGGATGAATATCCTTTGCCCTCCAGCCTTGCTCTCATATTTAGCCTTGTCCACCCCTCCATGGTATCCCCTCTGCCTCATAAGCCCCATCTAAAACCAGGTAAAATCACTCTAGTACGGGAGTAAATGTTGCATACAAGTTCCTGGTATATGTTGGGTTACATTAATGTGTAACTTGCTGCATAACTATATAGTTACTATGCAACTTGCTGCTTTAGTTAAAGATATCAGGCTAATAGTTACCACAGTTTTTCAGTAGCCAGGCTGTGCTTGAATATGTTGTTAATGTTAACTGCACTATTTTGGCCAGGATGTTAGCCCAGTTATAATCAGTTTTTCTCCCCTGAGTGACAAGACTGTCACTGGATGTAGGAGGTTTTCATAAGCAACACATATTCCAGTATCAAAGGAATGGGCCTTAAGTCAAATAAGTAGCAACTATACATTCTTAGTACATTGGAAAGAGAGGTTATTAGGATAGCCACAGAGGTGAAGAAACACCTACATGTAGAAGACAGTCTGGGAAACAGAAATCTCCTGGGAAAGCGTCAACACCAGGGATACACTAAACATAAACATTTACAAACTTCAAAACACAGAACAAAATAAAATAGAAAACATAAATGACAAAAACAGAAGAAAAATGCAACCCAAACCCCCTAGCCCACTCAGAACAAGTCCAGATCACAAAGAGACAGAGGAAATCAGATGCAAAGCACTGTAACTCTCTGACAAGATAGCAGCAAAGTGAAAAAACAAACAGAAGAGGCCATAGGAGAAAAGAGTTTAGAGGGAACAGGAGACAGCTCCATGGCACAAGTGTCTTCCTGTCAAGTGCAAGGTCATGAGTTCAAAAGCCAGTCTCACAATAAATAAATAAATAAATAAATAAATAAATAAATAGTTTAGGAACATGATGGAAACCATAAATGTCCAACATAGACAACAAATAAAATTTTGTCAGCAAGATAGCAAACCAGACTAAGAGCCTGCTTAGGTAATTGCAGGGACTAGAGTTTCATCCTGGTACCAAATGCCATGATGGCCCTGTTCCCCAGGTGCATTGAGCCAGCTACGGAGTCTTGGCGGTGGCACATGCCTGTAATCCCGGCGCTGGAGAGGCTGAAAACATGAAGATCATTACAAATCTGAGCTGCCTGGTGAGACCCTGTACCAAACACATAAAATCTAAAAAAGAAAAAAAGAAATAGAATCAATGAAACAGATCTAAACAGAACTTTAGGAGATTATATGGTCCCAAACTTAATCCTGAGGGGATTTGACCCTGGAAGTTACAAAAAAAAAAAAATAAAAATAAAAATAAAAATAAAAATAAATGTTTTGTTATACAGGTCTTGCTTCGACTTGCCCTTGACCACCCAGCAAGAAAAAAAAAATGCTTAATTACAATGCATGAAACGCAGAGCTAGATTGGTGAGATGAGCTTTAGGAGGCTTAGATTCAATAGCCTCCAACATCACAAGCTTCCCTGGTGGCCCACTGCAATTGCAGAACATTTGACTGTGTATGTATCTGCTTCCTGTTAGTCCAAAGAGAAGTATATTCTTTTCCTTTTTTTTATTCTAAGCAACATCAATAGGGAGGTGGGTCATGCCCACACACTGTACTCTGTAGAACGATTGTGAGGACAATATGCAATATGTCAACTTTCAAAGAAAAGAAAGGGGAAAAGAAAAAAAAAAGTAATGTTGATTTAGAAGGGTTAATGTTTAATTGTTTGATCAATCTTATATACCTATATGTATTAATCTAAACTGAT